>VDFB02321865.1:0-21212 GCA_007258455.2 Sequoia sempervirens
GAGAGATAGGGAGGAGAGAGATACTTGAGAGAGAGAGAGGGAGTGGGAGAGAGATAGGTAGGAGGGAGAGAGAGAGAGATTAGGGTTTAGGGTTTAAGGTTTAAAGGATTAGGGTTTAAGGCATAGTGTCTATGGTTGAGATTTTAGGGATAAGTGAGAGACCTAGATGGCTAAGGGGTATGGATGGTTAATGATAAAGAGAGAGAAAATAAACCTATAAAAAATAAAATACTTCATAATGTGTGTGTTTTGAAGATGTTGAGATGTATTGTTTTTTTAGCAAAACATAACGCGCTCACGTTATAAGGAAAGCACAATATAATGCGAGCTCATTTGTCTTTCTCTAAAAATGTTAAATAACTCAATATACCTATGATCTCTAGGCCCACATTCTATATATTCTCCTAGTTATGGACATGTTCTGACAAAAAGAAGCTTTTTGATGCTTTTGTGAAGTGTGCATTCAAGTTTTTCACATTCTACCACCTTTATTATGATCTTTCCATCACCTTTTCATGAAATAGTAGAGTTTTCACATTGAATTTTATATAATCAATTCAAGTCTTAGTTCCATACAAGAGTGATATACAATTGAACATTGAAAAGGAAACAAGCTTTTGAAAAACTTAAATTGTTGAGGAGTTTTATGTAAGAAGAATCAAAGGATACATAATTGGGTAGAACTCCTCCATTCAAATCTCTACTTTTTAGGTATGTAAAGTCTTTAGACATTTTCTTTATATTTTCTTTCATTCTATTTTGTCTTGCTTTGATTTTTTTTATTTTGCATATTTCATGTTCATCATTGTTTTTTTGTCATTATAACCTTAGCTTGTCAATGCACATTTTAAGTTACAAAATTATTTACACTTTCCAATTATATTCTTAAACAACATCTCTTTGAGGAATTTTGTTAAAAAATTGACTTACCATGTGTATGCTTCCATATTTTTTATACACATATATATGAGAGAAGTTATAAGTATGTAAAATAATACATCATTTCTCAATCCTTTTCTATGGATGTGCATACCCCTTTCCAAAGATTTTATTTTGGTATAGGCATGGGGGATGTTAGAAAATGTAGTGGAATTTGGTTTTACACCTAGAAATTGTATATGTTTGAAATTTTCTAAAGCCTTTTCAAAAAATTCATTTTGTGCATATCCTTCAATAATTTTAGTCCATGAGGACATATCTCATTGAGGTATTTTTTCAAATAGTTCTACCAACCACATGATTGCCTTGTCTATGCTACCAAATTTTCTATACATGTCTAGCAAAGCATTTTATCAAACAACATGGACAATACAATCAACTATTTGAAGAAATGCCTCAAAGAAATGGGGTCTCATCATGATGTGCATTTTTTCAAACAAATAATTGCATTGTCTATGCTACCAAATTTTCCATACATGTCTCTACAAAATTAGAATATGCTCCTCCCATATTATTGATCTTTGAATCTATTTTGGTTTTCATCTCTATTTCTAAACTTGCCTCATCACTAATGTTGTGATATATTTTAAATGTTTCCTTGATTATTCTACCTACAAGGGATTGTAACCCTTCTCTCCACTGTTTCAATACTTTGTATTGAAGGATAACTTAGCAGCATAGGGAATGGTGTAGCCTATCTTTCAATCATGGCATGAAACAAGACCAAATTTCTTTAAGATATTGGATCCAAAAATTCACTGTGAGACCCCATTTCTATGAGGAGTTTTTTTAAACATCCCCCTACCTTGTCAACTCTACTGCATTGACAAGCTAGTGAGCTCACTAGCTTGTCAAAGGTACCACATTTTGAATACATGTCTACCGAAACATTAATGTCAAAAAATTCACATTCCTTATCCATGCTTCCATTTTAAACCTATCTTGAAATCATGGCATGCCACATGACCACATTTATTTAAGGCATACCACATTACCACATTTTGAGCCTATCTTGTAATCATGGTATGCCACATGATCATATGGCCAATGCTATCATCTAATGTTTATATCATGTATGTAGGTGATTGATAAAGTTATTAGACTTGAAAATGTAGTACACTTTATGTTTAGAATTGTGGAAAAGGATAAAAAGTTCAATGGTATTTCATTTTTTCTAAAAAATATACAAAAAAACTGATGTAGGATATTCTCAATAGATTAGTAAACTAAGTGGAAGATTAAATTATGTTGTTTTTATAACAGGTTACAAGTTTCTAAAAGGTTGTAAATTAATAGTTTGGTTACATTCTATTCATGTTGATCCTCATTACTTCGAGCACCCTCTAAAGTTTAATCATGATAGATGGGAGGTATGCTTGATATTCATATAAAAAATACTTTTTAAGATATTCAATGGACTATATTGACTAGAGATAAGTTATAAGATATTTCATAATTCAGCACACAAGTTTTAGATTATTGACATATCACATGTTTATTTGAATTGATTATGTGATTGTGTGAATATTAATATTTTCAATCTCTTTTCTTTGTTTAGGTGGGAGCTAGTAAATCCAAATGAAGTTATAAATTATATGCCAAATCCAAGACTAGTAGATGGTACTAAATTATTCATTTGAATTTAACCTCATCATGACCACCTATGATGTAGACATTATAAAAGTGTGTCAAGCTTAGCGAGGGAATTTCAAATTATTCATTTGAAGTTAACCTCATCATGAACACCTATGATGTAGAAATTATAAGAGCATCTAGAATGTATGATTGGCATTGTAAAAGATCTATGAGAATGGAATACCTAAGGAATTCTTGAATCCTATGTTTACTTATTGTAAGAGAATATTATAAGTTGGGTTTGTGTGCATGAAAATGGGGCACATTGATTGAATATTTGATTTAAGTGGGGTATTGGAATTCACATAGGTTGATTTTTTTCTCATGATTTTGTATTACCACTTGATAGTTTTGAGAAAGCATTGTGCCTACAAGTACAAACACTTGGGTTTCATATTTGTGTATGAAGCATATCAAACAATTTTAGCACATACATATGAATTAGGAATACCAAATAAATCTCATTTTATTATAAACATCATATTATTAATATAGTGAGTGTAATAACCATTGATGGTTACAAATCATTCTTTTTCTTCTTTTATTCTCTCCCTATTATAACTAGCACCACTTGACTAACTTATTATAAAAACTTCATTTACTAAAACAAATCAACCTAATGATTATATATCAATATCAATATAGCATACCATTCATTCACATAAAGATTTAAGAAGTTCAATTTGTAAACATTTTTTATGCATAATTTCATAAAATAGTGTCAACATTTCATAAAAACAATCACATTTACAATTAATAGAAGCATGCATGACTTGTTAGATGTTGTTCAAGTAACAGGAATTAACTCAAGTACCCCACAAGTTCTTCACACATGTTTTCCAACTAAAATTCATGGTTTCCCTCAAACATTTGTAATTGAGTTTGAGATCTAGTTCCCTACTTCCTATTTATTATTACCATCAAAAATTTGTAATGATATTTACTGAAATTTTGAAATTTATTTCTGCCCTCAAACATTTGTAATTCATGCAACGTAATCCCTTAAGAGTCCAAATTGCAAAAGGGAAGAAATATTTGATGGCTTGTTACTCAAAGACAATGTCAGTTACGAAAATTCTATCTGAGGCATTGGGATCACATAGGGACCCTCTACAATAACCTCTCTCAGTTTTTATTATCTCGGATTCATTTTCCCATAGTGTCTAGTTTTCACTTCATAGAAAAAGTGTCAAATGCAAACTGTGTAAAGTTGTAAAGTGGTGTGACTTTCATTCTACAACTTGTACGAACAAATGGATTATTCCAACATGTATGGATGGGTACGTTTATGTTAGGAATGGTCATATTTTTCACCCAAACAAACTGAATCACTCTGAGCTACGTTCAACCAGCTTGATCTCGTAAGAGTCCAAAGTACAAAATGGCTACAATCTTTGACAGGCAATTACTCAGAAATTGTGACACTTAAAAAATATTCATCTAAGGAAATGGGATCATGTTGGGCCCCAGTATAATAACTCTCTCATTTTTGGTTATCTTGGGGTCATTTTCCCATGGTGCCCAATTTTCACTTGATGGAAAAAGTGTCAAATGCAAGTAGTGTAAAGTTGCAAAGTGGTGCAAATTTTGTTTAGCAACTCCTGTGACCAAATGGACTATTCCAACACATTTGGATGGGTACATTTACGCTAATAATGGTCCTTTTTTGTACCCAAACATGCTGAATCACTCTGAGCTACATTCAACTGGCTCAATCCCTTAAGAGTCCAAAGTGCAAAATGACTACAATCTTTGATGGGCTATTACTTGGAAACTGTAATGCTTATGAAATCTATATCTGAGACTATGGAATTGTGTTGGGCCCCTCTATAACAAACTCTCTCAATTTTTTCTATCTTGAAGGCATTTTCCTATGGTGATGACTTTGTAGTTGAGGAAAAAGTTGTCAAATGCAAGCAGTGTAAAGTTGCAAAGAGGTGCAACTTTTGTTCTTCAACTCATGTGACCAAACAAAATATTCCAGTGCATCCAAATGGGTACGTTTACAGTAGGCATGGTCATCTTTCACACCCAAAAATTTCAAATCACTTTGAGCTATGTTCAACTGAATCAATCCCTTAAGAGTCCAAAGTGCAAAATGGCTACAATATTCAATGGGCTATTACTCAGAAACCCTGATGCTTAAAACCTCTTTTTCTGAGGCTATGAAATCATGTTGGGCCCCTCTACAATAATTTCTCTTGGTTTTTTCTATCTTGGATGCATTTTTCCATGGTGATGACTTTTCATTTGAGGAAAAAGTTATCAAATACAAGTAGTGTAAAGTTGCAAAGTGGTGCAACTTTCATTCAGCAACTTGTGTGACCAAATAGACTATTCCAACGTATCTAGATGAGTATTTTTATACTAGGAATGGTTCTCTTTTGCACCCAAACACATCAAATCACTCTGAGCTATGTTCAAATGGCTCAATCCCTTAAGAGTCCAAAACACAAAATGACTGTAATCTTCGACAAACTATTACTTAGAAATCATGACACTTACAAACTCTCTTTCTGAGGCTATGAGATCATGTTGGCCCCTCTATAATAACCTCTCTCAATTTTTTTCTATTTTTGAAGGATTTTTCCTATGGTGATAACTTTTTAGTTAAGGAAAAAGTTGTCAAATGCAACCAGTGTAAATTTGTAAAGTGGTGCAACTTTCGTTCTATAATTTGTACAACCAAATAGACTGTTCAAACATGTTTGGATGGGTACGTTTATGCTAGGCATGGTCCTCTTTCATAGACAAACACGCTAAATCACTTTGAGCTATGTTCAACTAGATTGATCCCTTATGATAACATGCAAAAAAAGGGAAAAGAGAAAGATTCACATGATAGTTGACAAGTCTTAGTTTTCCACACCAAAAGAATATGATTGCATGAAAGAGTTAAAAATATGGGTGTCAAAATAGTTGAGGAAATCCTAAAAATTTTTGTTCTCAAACAAGTTATGATCCAATTATTATGTGGATCTCATACTTACATTGAATTGATTATTATTAATATTAGTATTTAGGTAACTTTTTTATTCCTATTATGGCTCTAATCACAAATGAGAAGGCTACATGACTCTTAAAATATTGTATAATCATCCTCAAATCTAGAAAGGGAAAGACAATTTTTAATTATCTTCCTATCCTTTACAACAATATGGTTGTTGTAAAAAGGAAATTTTTCAATATTCTAGAAAAAAATTGAAAGATTTATAGCTAAACCTAATCATAGGTCAATAGAAATATGAGCCCACATGGTGGCTTATGACCTAGCTAAAGAGAATCATGAACAAGAGGTATAAATATATGTTGATACTAGAGCATTGACCATAAGTAGAAGCTAAAAATAGCCCAAAGAAGAGATATAAATATATGTTGATACATGAGATATTACAAACCCTATTCCTACTTTGTCACAATCATACCAAAAGTCTTAGAAGCAATTGAATCTTAGTGGGTTCCCACCACAAGCTAGAGCTTATTTTAGAATACTACAAGCGAAGGTGAGGACCTAGAATAGGAGAAGGAAAAAAACATGAGAGAAGTGATGATCCACCTATGAAAATAGGATATGAAAAGTAGAAAACATAATAGAAAAGAATACAAGAGCCATTAGAGGTTTTCATAGAGAAGGTATAATAGGTTACACTATAAATATCTCTTCCCTCTCCTCCTAGCTTTATCCATTTTAAATTCTTCCTTGGATTCCATATTGAATTGGCACATAAGTAAATGATACATCATTGGTGAATCATTTTTGGAAATATTGAAGTTGTTTAGCATCAAATAATAAAGTTGTTTAGCATCAATCAATAAATATTCAAGACAAACCATGAAGGATAGCAATGAGCAATGCTAGGGCTAACCAAATAGTAAGTATACGTGTGAATAAGTGAAGCACACATTTGAATAAATAAAGCACAAGTACTCAAATACACGTAAGCCTTGAAGTATACACATGAATACATAGTATATGCATTAATAAAAAGTATATGCATGAATACAAGGTATACATATGAAGACATGTAAGTCACAAAGTATACATTAGAATACATGTAAGTCACAAAGTATACAATAGAATGCACGTAAGTCGCAAATTATACATTAGAATACACGTAATTCACAAAGTATACACATAAGTTGTAAAGTATTCACTTGAATACATGTAACTCATATCTATTGAACCGTAGATTTATAATGCAAATATAGACACCATCAATAAAAAAAAGGATTTTTATTAACCAAATACCCATGTAGGCATACATCAATATATGTTGATATAAGTATTAAATATATACAAAATAGTCATATAGGATTACAAGAATTCCATATAGGAATACAATGTCAAATATATGCAATACAAAATATGTCCAAAAATGTCATATAGGCATATAACAAAAGGCTCCAGAATCAAAATTCATTGCTCTCAAGCTCTTGAAACAAACTCTTTCTCTTTGTTGTTCAAATGGATGGTGATAAGTCAGTCACTCATTTACTCTGAGTTTGAGGAGTGCTCCTGCTACTCCTAGGGTTTAGTTCTTGATCAAGCCTTATTTGCTACAATAACAAGTAAAGACACTAATATATATATAAATTATATTATAAAAATGATATATTTAACAATATAATCACTTATTGCAATTAGACGATCACTCTCCTTAATGGAAATATTCGCATGCCCATGTTGTGGGGTGTTGAAGCCTTGTAGAAACCATCCAAAGAGAAATTAAACTACGAATCAATAATGGTTTTATATTTTACTAACTAACAACTATAACAAAAAATGTAAATTGAAATTTAGTAATCCACCTCATTCCCCCATGAGAGGCATCGAGGAGCCTATAGTAGAAGAAACACAAAGCTCCATTTCCCTATGAACATTTGGAGGTGTTTCCGCTTGCAACATCTGAAAAAAAAACAACAAATTATTCAATCACGTAAACTACAATAGTGATGCACATCACGACTTATAATGTATTAGATAATGAGAAATTTTTTGAGTACTTATAGAACTATATATTTCGTATAATCATGCTTACTATTATCCCTATCCATAGCTTGTTGGAAAGCACCTTGTTTAGGCTTTTAGCCATAGTAGCAAGGAAGTGAATAATTTGATAAAATGCTTTGGTAGATATGTATGGAAAATGTGGTAGCATAGAAAAGGAAGTGAGTCATTTGAAAATATACCTCAAAGAAATGTGGTCTCATGGAGATGGAATGAAATTACATCACCATGAGACCACATTTCTTTGAGGCACTTTTTCAAACTACTCATTACCTTGTATATGTTATTGCCTACTATTATGCTCTAATAGATTTTTTCCAAGCATCCATAGTTTGTTGGAAAGCACCTATTTTAGGCTTTTAGCCATATCGACAAGGAAGTTCAAGTAGTTTGATAAAATTATTTAATAGACATGTATGGAAAATGTGGTAGCCTAGAATAGGTGGTCAGATTTTTGAAAAAAAGCCTAAAAGAAATGTGGTCTCACGGTGATGGAATGACACTCCATCACCATAAGATGAAATTTCTTTGAGGCATTTTCTCAAACTGCTCACTAGCTTTTCTATACTATTGCTTACTATTATGCTTTGATAGATTTTTTCGAAGCATCCATAGTTTATTGGAAAGCACCTTTTCAAGGATTTTAGCCATAGAAGCAAGGAAGTGAACTATTTGATAAAATGCTTTAGTAGAGATGTATGGAAAATGTGGTAGCATAGAAAAGATGGTGAGTTCTTTGAAAAAATTCCTCAAAGAAATGTGGTCTCATGGTGATGGAATGGAATTCCATCACCATGAGACCACATTTCTTTGAGGAATTTTTTAAAACTACCTGTTTCCTTGTATATTCTATTGCTTACTATTATGCTTTGATAGATTTTTTCCAAGCGTCCATAGTTTGTTGAAAAAGAACCAATTTTTAGG
Source organism: Sequoia sempervirens (assembly GCA_007258455.2). NCBI lineage: Eukaryota > Viridiplantae > Streptophyta > Pinopsida > Cupressales > Cupressaceae > Sequoia > Sequoia sempervirens. The sequence continues at coordinate 8,507 of VDFB02321865.1, forward strand.
ATTTTAGCCATAGTAGTAAAGGAAAGGATTGCTGGATAATTCCATTGGTAGGAAAATGTAAGCGGCAGAATTTACGCATAAATGCCATTCCATCACCATGAGACCGCATTTCTTTGAGGAATTTTTTCAAACAGCTTGTCACCTTTTCTAAGCTACCACATTTTTCATACATGTCTACCAAATAATTATCAAATTCCATCACCATAAGACCACATTTATTCAAGGAATTTTTTTGAACTACTCATTGCCTTGTCTATGCTATTTCTTACTATTATGCTTTGATAGATTTTTTCCAAGCATCCATAGTTTTTTGGAAAGCACCTCTTTTAGGATTTTAGCCATAGCAGCAAGGAAGTGAGTAGTTTGATAAAATGCTTTGGTAGACATGTATGGAAAATGTAGTAGCATAAAAAAGGAAGTGAGTTGTTTGAAAAAATACCTCAAAGAAATGTGGTCTCATGGTGATGGAATGACATTCCATCACCATGAAACCACATTTATTTGAGGCATTTGTTCAAACTACTCACTTCCTGGTCTATGATATTGCTTACTATTATGCTTTGATAGATTTTTTCCAAGCATCCATAATTTGTTGGAAAGCATCTATTTTAGGGTTTTAGCCATATCAACAAGGAACTTCAAGTATTCTGATAAAATTCTTTAGTAGAAATGTATGGAAAACATGGTAGCATAGAAAAGGCAATGAGCTATTTGAAACAATGCCTCAAAGAAATGTGGTCTCCTAGTGATGGAATGGAATTCCATCACCATGAGACCATATTTCTTCAAGGCATTTTTTCAAACTACTCACTGCCTTTTTTGTGTTATTGCTTACTATTATGCTTTGATAGATTTTTTCCAAGCATCAATAGTTTGTTGGAAAGCACTATTTTAGGCTTTTAGCCATAACAAGGAAGTGAGTAGTTTGATAAAATTCTTTCGTAGACGTGTATAGAAAACGTGGTAGCATAGAAAAGATGGTGAGTTTTTTGAAAAAATGTCTCAAAGAAATTGGTTCTCATGGTGATGGAATGGCATTCCATCACCATGAGACCACATTTCTTCGAGGCATTTTTGCAAACTACTCACTACCTTTTCTATGATATTGCTTACTATTATGTTTTGATAGATTTTTTCCAAGCATCCATAGTTTTTTGGAAATCACCTTTTTTATAATTTTAGCCATAGCAACAAGGAAGTGAGTAGTTCAATAAAATTATTTGGTATACATGTATGGAAAATGTGTTAACATAGAAAAGGCGGTGAGATGTTTGAAAAAATGCCTCAAATAAATGTGGTCTCATTGTGATGGAATGGCATTCCATCACCATGAGACCACATTTCTTTAAGGAATTTGTTCAAACTACTCATTGTCTTTTCTATGTTATTGATTACTATTATGCTTTGATAGATTTTTTCCAAGCATCAATAGTTTATTGGAAAGCACATTTTTTAGGCTTTTAGCCATAGTAGCTAGGAAGTGAAATGTTTCATAAAATTCTTTGCTAGACATGTATGGAAAATGCGGTAACATAGAAAAGATGGTGAGTTCTTTGAAAGAATTCCTCAAAGAATTGTGGTCTCATGGTGATGGAGTGGCATTCCATCACAATGACACCACATTTATTCAAGGAATTTTTAAAACTACTGACTAACTTTTCCATGCTATTGTTTACTATTATGCTTTGATATATTTTTTCCAAGCATCCATAGTTTGTTGGAAAGCACCTATTTTAGGCTGTTAGCCATAGCAACAAGATAGTGAGTAGTTTGATAAAATTATTTGGTAGACATGTATGGAAAATGTGGTAGCATAGAAAAGGAGGTGAGCTATTTGTAAAAATTCTTGAAATAAATGTAGTCTCATGGTGATGGAGTGCCACTCCATGACCATGAGACTACATTTATTTCAAGAATTTTTAAAAATAGCTCACCTCCTTTTCTATGCTATGGCATTCCATCACCATGAGATCACATTTCTTTGAGGCATTTTCTCAAACTACTCATTTCCTTGTCTATGCTATTGCTTACTATTATACTTTGATATATTTTTTCCAAGTATCCATAGTTTGTTGGAAAGAACCTCTTTTAGGATTTTATCCGTAGCAGCAAGGAAGTGAGTAGTTTGATAAAATGCTTTGGTAGACATGTATGGAAAATGTGGTAGCATATAAAAGGCGGTGAGCTATTTGAAAAAATGCTTCAAAGAAATGTGGTCTTATGGTGATGGAATGCCATTCCATCACCATGAAAACATATTTCTTCAAGGCATTTTTTCAAACTACTCACTCCCTTGTTTATGATATTGCTTACTATTATGCTTTGATATATATTATCCAAGCATCCATAGTTTGTTGGAAAGCACCCATTTTAGGCTTTTAGCCATATCAACAAGGAAGTTCAAGTAGTTTGATAAAATGCTTTGGTAGACATGTATGGAAAATGTGGTAGCATATAAAAGGTGGTGAGTTGTATAAAAAAATGTCTCAAAGAACTTTGGTTTCATATTGATGGAATGCCATGTGGTCTCATGGGGATGGAATGGCATTCCATCACCATGAGACCACATTTCTTCGAGGCATTTTTCCAAATTACTCACTGCCTTGTCTATGCTATTTCTTACTATTATGCTTTGATAGATTTTTTCCAAGCATCAATAGTTTGTTGGAAAGAACCTATTTTAGGCTTTTAGCCATAGTAGCAAGGAAGTGAGTAGTTTGATAAAATGCTTTGGTAGACGTGTATGGAAAATGTGGTAGCATAGAAAAGGTGATGAGTTGTTTGAAAAAATTCCTCAAAGAAATGTGGTCTCATGGTGATGGAATGGCGTTCCATCACCATGACACCACATTTCTTTGAGGCATTTTTTCAAACTACTCACTGGCTTTTCTATGCTATTGCTTACTATTATGCTTTGATAGATTTTTTCCAAGAATCCATAGTTTGTTAGAAAGCACCTATTTTAAGTTTTTATCCACAGTAGTAAGGAAGTGAATAGTTTGATAAAATGCTTTTGTAGACATGCATGGAAAATATAGTAGCATAGAAAAGGCAGTGAGCTATTTGAAAATTTTCCTTAAAGAAATTGGGTGTCATGGTGATGGACATCACCATGAGCCCACATTTCTTTGAGGCATTTTTTCAAACAAATCATTTTGTTTTCTATGCTATTGCTTACTATTATTCTTTCATATTTTTTTTCAAAGCATCCATCCATAGACAAGGTAGTGAACTATTTGAAAAAATGCCTCAATAAAAAGTGGTCTCATGGAATGCCATGACAAGAAAATGCAGTTGAAAGTTGCTCCTACTTATTACCTATACCATGTGAAGTAATTGCATCACTACTTATGTTGACTTCCTAAACAACTATATTGTAATTGAATTTTTTTCATCTATCAACATCTAGTTATTAGTTATGCAATGGGAAGTAATGCCTTGAGTTTGAAAGATGTACAATGCAATGTAATCAACGATATGAATATAAACTACACAAATTGATTAAGTATAATTCATTATTTAAACTCTTTATTCTATTACCCTCGTGAAGGTTTGTACAACAACACTAGAATTGGGAGGTGCTCCTACGAAACCTCCAATATTAGCCTATTCAACATCCAAAATTAAATATTAGAATACCATTCATATAACAATGCTATTCACATGTAATATTTATAATTATTTACTAGTTACATACCTCAATGGTAGATATAGTGGAGTAATAAATAGGTGGAGGGCCAGTGTGTCCAGTATCAGCACTGTGACCCTGAAATTTTATTTCAATCATTAAAATAAATTAGTTAATATTGCACTTCAAAAATGAAATTTAATAAATTAAATTCAATGAACATGCTAACATTTACCTAAGTATCAATGCCGAAAGCCTCATTCAAAATGTCATTTTCCATTGCCATCTCCATAGCTGCAGATGTATCCTACGCACCAACCTCTTGAGTGTCTGTGGGGTCATATGTACAAGCTTACCTGCAAACCTGACAAGAATGGGGTGGAAACTTACCCTCAAAGTCTCTCCTAGATGAAACTCTACTACAAGATTGGCATGCTCCTTGATACTCTAGGTCAAAGGTTTGATAGACTGCAAAGTTTCCACCTCAATGCTCTCCTTTGTGATGGAAGGGATAATGACGTGCTCACGAGCTAACCTAGCAAGAGCTCATCTCCCTTGCCACTGAGGATCTTGTCATGCACCTATTTTATCCTATGTAAACCCTCCACCTCTCCCTTGAAATTCCCTCATATCAAAATAGTTGGGGATTTTGTTGAGGATGAACTCACAATAGAGTTTCCTCAAGAAATATTAGGGGACTTCACAATTGTTGCATGATGGATAGTCAAAAACAATGTACCACCTATCCCAAAAATTGTTCCTAATCCCTTGGTGGTGGCACCAATGGATAGGAAACCTCTTGGAATTAAGGTCAATATTTTTATTTGTGTGTGGGTCAGTGAATAGTGAGCACAAATCATATTTTATATTTTTTTCATCTTTTACCTCTTTATATGATAATTTATCTACATAAAAAATACTCCAACCCTACCTCCTATTTGCCTAACCACTTAATTGTTTTTTGATTGAATCTACATGTGTTAACATTTCTTTAAGTGAACTTGCAAGTGTTTTTCTTTCCATGGTTGAACTTATAGGATTGTACAACCTTGTGATTAAATCCTCAATCTTTTTTTTGATATTTTCAATTATCCCCATTAAATTTTTCTAAGTACTAGGAGGATGTTGAGGAATTGGAGGAGGAGTTTGTTGAGTATTTTGTTTCTATGCTTGATGTTGTGGCTGTTGAGGATTTTGAGGAGGGTTTTAAAGTTTATTAACATCTCTTACAAATTAAAGAAATGAATATAAAAAACAACCTAAAATTACATATTTAACAACAAATTCACAAAAAAAACAAACAATACTTACTTGTTTGACCTCCTCATTGACATAGCAGCATCCTGACGATGAAATTACAATAATTCAATGAAGAAAATACAACTTTAGCTCCTTCCAAAATGTGAGTGTGCAAATGCATGGTTTCTTGGCCTCAAACAACAAAAAACACAGTGAAAATGAAATGATGTTTTTTTTTTTTTTTTTTTTAATAGACTATAAGGTTCCCGCATTATAATGCACTCACATTATAATGAAAACATGTTATAGGATCGATGTGACTAAGCCTTTGGCTTGATCACACCAAGCCATAATGCGAGAGTGTTATAACATGCTTGCGTTATAGCATTTCAATTTTTTTTTGAAATTATGGCCACAATTTGGCCTCCCATCTTTTTGCACCCACCCCTAAATGAGCCTTTAGATGTTTGGAGATTGATGAGTATGATATAGGTGTTCTTGTCTAAAATATGACAAACAAAGATGACTATAATCCTTTCAAGTATTAAAGGTGATGCGGTTTTCATGAATAGAAGATAGTGATTGTAGAAAGAATTTGAGAATTTGTAGAATTGATTTTATAATATTGTTGTTCAGTATGTTGTGATAAGGATGAATAAGGTTTTGATAGAGAGGTATGTAATGTTTTGTTTGAAAATATGATGATAGGAGTGCAGATATGATTGTCTTTCTTCCTACGATTAAAGATGATGTTGAGACTTATTAGAGCATGATAGCATGATGATAGTATGTGATATTGAAAGGCTATGTTCTTTATTAGAATGGTGTTAAAAGGTTGTGGTAAGTGAAAAGAAACTATGCTAAAAAAAAATTGTGCAGTGATTTGAAGTGAAACAGGGTAACCCTTTGTATTCTTTTATTTTTCCTTTTGAAGAGTGTCAATGAGACATGGAGTTTTGTCATTGAGGCATGAGAATAAACTAGTGAGACCTGTGTAATCAACTAGTGAGGCCTATGTAATTTTCTAGTGAGCTTGAGTATTTTCCAGTGAGGCTTGTTGTATTGCTAGTGAAGCATACAATTTGTATTAAACAAGTTTTAGCCAGTGAGGCTTAATAGAGAAAATTTCCAAAGTGGTTTTTTCCACCCTATTAGGACTTTTGCACTCATAAATTCTATGTTTTGTTTCTTCTTGATGGTGTGTCACATTGTGCTTGGTTTTTTATTCTTGATTCAGATGTTCTGCTCTGATTTGCATATCTTTATGATTTTCATAAAATACTATGTTTAGAGTCTTTGAATAATCAAGTGTATTAATTTTTTAATTTGGTTTTATTTGACCACCGATTCACCCCCCTCTTAGTGGTCTTGTAATCCAACCTAGATCACATCATGCATCCTTAGGTATGCCACCTTTTGAGGCTCTGTATGGGTGAAAGTGTCATACTCCCATCAGTTGGGACTGACTGAAGGAGGCAACAAATTGGAAAAAGAGCTATGCAAACAAAAATAGAATCTTTAGACAATTTACAGTCGAGGATGAGGTATTTATGACAGTCAATCCACATAAGAGCTCTATTACCTTTGAGAATTCATCCAAGCTAGCTTTGAGATACATGGGCTCATTTGATGTGTTGGAAGTAGTCAAACTAGTTGCATACAGACTTTCTCTACACTTTGCTCTATCTCAACTTTATGATATGTTTAATATTTCTTTCCTAAATCCATACCAACCAAATACATCTCATATACTTTATTGGTATTCTTTATAGGTGGAGTATCTAGGAGTGATGCTAGTGGAGCCCAATAGAATTTTGGATAGATGCAACGTCAAGTTGCAAAATAGGGACATTGTTCAATATATTGTCCAATGGGACCAATATCATGAGGACAATGCTACATGGGAGGATGTGGAGGAGATAGAATGCTCCTTCCCTCATTTTCTTTCTTAGATAGACTATTGATGGTTATCTTTATATTGTTGCCTAATATTTTGGATTGCTATGCTATGATGTTTTAGCTTGAAAACAATATGATTGACAAATATATGAAACAAATTTTGTTTGGTCAAACATTGAGATGATGCCTCTTTCTAGTGGGAAAGAATGTCATATCTCAATTTCAATGCTTGCATTTTAAATATTAAGAAAATTGAAATATTTGGAAAACAAAATTTATTATTTTTATTTATGAATTCAATGATAAAATGTTGTGAAGAAATTGAAAATGAATATTATGCAAATTTGTGATTAAATAAATTGTTTCATGAGATTATCGGTTAAAGGTTACTTGATAAGTGGACAAGTTTAAGAATGTGTGTGCAAGAAATAGGTTGAAGGACGAGAACTTGATTGAGGTAGGCATGCTTAGCCAAATGAACATGGTAAGCAATAATGGAATATGAAATCTCACACACCACAATAGATCATGGCATTTACATATGTTTGAAAAAGTTGAATTTAATCTTTCAGTGTGATAATTATAATTAGTAAAGGAACAAATCCATGCATTCTTGTCTTCTCCTATTTGTTTCAAAAATGATACTTGATGAAGTCAAAAATTCTCTCCATTAAGTGCAAATATCATATGGGAATGAATGCATTAATGTTCTTTTGATGAGATTGAAAAATGCATATTGTATGAGAAAATAGAACAAATAAAATGTACATGTATGTTTGAAAAACACATCTTGAAAGTATGAACATATGAAAAAATTATCTTGTGTGGGTTTAAACAACATATATAAATATATATATACATATATATACATATATACAAATATACATAAATATATATATGCATGTATACATAAATAATTATCCCGGATTTAATTTGATACTCTTGAAAATAATAATAAAATATGGTTAGAATCTGTAACTTCCATAATGAATGGGGTAAGGGGGCTGACCCCTTTCATATAGAAAAAAAACTACAGTCAACACCAGGAGAGGAGGAAGTGGGCGACCAAGTATGATTATGGTGATAGGAAATTAATGACCACTACCATCAAATTTAGTAGGGAGATATTTTAGTAAGAAAAATCAAGAAAATAAATCGATAGAAGAGGGGAAAAGCATGATGTTGGAGGTTGTTGCCAAAAATCCCATAGCAAAATCACTAGAAAAGTAGGATAATGAGGTAATTTGAATCCCCATTGGTGTTTTTCTTGAAGCAATATGATACTTTCTCATGCATTATCTAAGGCTATGGAATGCATTTTTATGGTTGAGTAGCTTGTGAAATGCCTCTTTTTATTGACTTGTGTCATTCTATGCTAGTTTTATTTGGGGGTCGAAGCCCCCACAACAAGCTTTTTTTGGCTATGTTGCATGCATGAGTATCAACTAAGAACCCATGATAGGTTTCGCATGTTCTCTTCTTTTTATTTTTTTGTAGGTCGAGGCCTTACGGCCCAACTCGTGTCATGCACTTCTTTATCAGACTTTTATAAATGGTTCTTGGACGCATGTCACCCCTTTGGTGATCAACTATATTGTTTTATGTCGGCATGTGGGCACTAAACCTAGAAGGCGAAGCAATTCACAACGCTTGATAAAAACCAAGCGTGAATGATATGCATCGTTCACCTATATTGTTTCCACCCCTGGATGGTAAGCTATGATGAATAGTGAGCCACACTAATACATGGCCAAGCTAAGTCAATCTCTATTACTTGTTGTATAAATTTATTTCCATTATGTGAATTTCTATGTGAAGAATGAAGCCATCGTTGTGTGTTTTCTTTATTGAACAATGCTAATGTTCATTACATATTGGATAGTTAAGCATTCCTTGTCAAAATGGGAGTTGGCCATCTCTAGCCATGGGTTTAAATAACCCTTAGTTTCGGCATGTGAATGAATGATGCATGAGTATGTAAAAAAATGTATTATAGATATATGCATATATATATAACCACATATATGTATATATATACATGCAAACATTTAATCTCTCTGTCAATTCATTCCAACAATAAAACTAGGGCACAAAATGACCCTTTTATGTTCTTTATATGTAATCTCTTGAGGGATGTTAACAAATAATGAAAGTCGAAATGAGGCTTAGATACTCACAAAATAAGTAAATGTTATGTAGGTAACATTGGTATGATATCAAATTCATAATAATAGGTCTTTTGACTATCCCCTTTTTTGTGAAAATTCTATCTTAACAAAATAAAGCATTATATTTACTTTATTGTAGAGATGTTCTTGTGAAAATATTGCACTGATAATGTCAAACTAAACATTGGATGGACATGTTTGATGAAATTAGAAAAACTTAGAATCTGATTTGAAATTAAATGAAGGGTTTTCTTTCTTTTCTGTTGAAATGATAATCCTTTGGTAAAGGTTACTATGCTAAATATAGGTCTATCGTGGTAGACGAATGTCTATGAAATAAATTTTTAATTGGATTTCAAAATAGACTATATGTCATTGATATTCTTAGAGAAATGCATTAGAACATGTTTAGTATATTCTTTGATTATGGTTTTCTTTTTCCTATTCAGAATGTATACACATTTTTCCAACTAAGATCATTTATAGACATATATGTGCACCTACATAAAAACTTCATTTATGAATGAGTACATACATGGGGTATACCTTCTGATTCATCTTGATTAATCTTTGAGTAGACTTGTTATAATTTGACTGCAAAGAAAGAAACTTAGTGATGAAACAGTATGGAGTTGCAACATATAACTGATAGATTATGATGAATGAATGAATGGTTAAACCTGGTTAAATGACTTATTGTGGTAAATTAATGGAATGGAATGATACATGAATCTAGTGGTAGATTGTCACACACTAGAGCATGTTGCTAATAGATGGTCTAAAATGGAGGGATGCCCCTTTGATATGATAAAATTTCTTTTAGGAATGGGTGCCAGAGAGTGTAGATTTTATTTTCCAAATCTAACTAGAGTTACATTTGATGCAGCATGAGCTTGTCCAAGCTTTATATATATATAAATATATGTGTGTGTGTGTGTGTGTGTGTGTGTGTGTGTGTGTGTGTATGTATTTGAAACAGACTGTGTTATTTATCCTCTCTTTGATGCATTTGATTACCTAGTCATGGAACTTGCATATTCTAACAAAGTAGATAGAAATGCATGTAGTTAGGCATGCACAGATTCCACCTTGCAAACTATATCTCTTACTAAGTGTTACGTATAGGGTTGAGTGTTCTTCGACTAACTCAAGAACTCTAGGGAAGCAATGCTTCATGGTTGGGTAGAAAAGCACCTCAATCATGTTCTTGTCTACCAGTGGAGGCAAGCTGTCATAAGGAATCATATCAGAAAATTCTATATGCAATTGTATCATAGATCAAAAAGAATATTTTGATGTAATAGAAAGAAAAACTATGTAATTTGGAATTGCCTTGAGGCGTTGAATGCCAATTCAAACTTGTATGTATCTATTGACATTTGGAAATGAATATTCTTTTTATTTTAGATTTATTGGTGATTTATGAACATAAAGGTGTTAAATGGATTTAGTTAGGAAATTTGTGTCATAAATATCAATATTCATAATCTAGTTGAGCATGTTACATTGATTTAATTCTCTAGATTTTACATAATGTAAATTTATTATAACTTTAATGAATTTTTCATATACATGATGTGATGTGATTGTTCACTCGATAATTTATTCAACTAATTTCATCTAAAAACTAAAACCTTAAGCAATTTTCCTAATAATATTTAGCTATAATCTAACTGACGCTCCTTTTAATATGTAAATTTGCAAATGTGGAAAAGATAACTAATATAAATGCCAATTTTTTACTAAGGGAAAGGTGGGTTTTTGAGAGGGCCCAAACCCTTTAACAAACAACAAAAGAAACATTAATCACTACAAAGAGACAACCTAGCTATTAACTAGGCAAGAGATACAACAAGGTTGGAATATATTTGAAAGAAAATAGGAAACTAATAAACCTAAGAGCCAATGGAATACAATAGGAATCCTATAGAAAGGAGGGTAAGAAATTAAGAGCTACAACTTCCTCACTCCTATTTGAGAAACTATAAATGATATGCCACATAATCGTCTTCCATATCATCAATCATAATTACATTGTTCTTATTCTAGCTACGGGTTATTTTACTAGGACAAGTATGCATTGACCTGTCTTTATTCTTAATCAAACCTCTTGAAGCATATGGATAGTAGCAATATATTTTTTTATGGTAGTTATGCTAACATTAGTGACCTTCTTAAGATCCTCTTTAATAGTCTACAAATATTTTTCAAGATATTTAATTCTTTCTTCCAATTTATTTCCTTGTGCTTTGATCTTACTTATATCATCTATAAATTTGCATTGAACATTATCAAAACTACCCTTGACATTAGGCTAAGAAAAGGTCCCCATTATTTATTTAATGCAATAGAGCAATCTTAAATTTAAGTCTATTGTTCTCAACAAAGAACCACTTTAGAAGGCTATAGTACAAAAATTATCATTTCCAAAATAAATGTTTGTTATTATTCTTCACCTTTTCTTCCATTTAGTACTATGTGACTCCTCAAGAAAATAAGAAAAAAAATAAAACCATTAAATTCTATGTTTTGAATATATAACCTATAAAATCTATATGCTAGTGTTACTTTTAGAATAGTTTTCTCTTCAATTATTTCATTATGCATATATATTCTCTTCTAGAGTTTTGTATTATTATTTAATATTATGTTTTTTTTGCATTGCACCACATCTATTATTTTTGCGAGTGACAAGAAATCTTATCCATTATAAGATAATACATAACAATATATTTTCTCAAGTATATCTATTTTGGTTTGATGATCACATTATTCAAATTTATAGAGGTGTTATAGAATTAAGACAACAAAATGCCCAATTATTTAATAAATTTACATATGGAATATTTCAATTATTACTTAAACCATTATAAAGTTTAAAGAGATAATTCAAATGCTTTTTACCTATTCGTTATTTCAATGATTTGATTATGATACAAGATAACTTAATGATTTTTTTTTACTTTGAGTTCTTTTTTTCTCCCAATAATTTATTATTAGATATTCATAATATTTTATTTTTGGAAAGGATTTTCTTATGTCAAAATTGGTTATATAATGTTATGGTAAATTCTTTTGCATGCTAAGAGAAATTTTCCATATGTTTGATGTTTCTTTTTAGTTCATCCTAGTAATGTCTTTAATAACACTCTTATCACTCCTAAGATGTTGGCAAATCTTTGTCCTTCTTATAAATACATACATTGGCAACAAGTATACTTGTTCAAACAAAGATTATTATACTATTATGGAGATATCTTTATACTATTATGGAGATGAGAACTAATGATATTAATACTAAGAAGAGGATTAGTAATTCTATTGTCATTTATTACCTTTTTCTTGAGAATCAAGAATTATGATCACCATAAAAAGGTATGAGATCATTATTAATTTTCAAAAGACAAGTGTGTTAATTATTACTATAACTAACATCAATAGGTGTCATGAATGATAGAAACAAATTTAATCTCCATAAAATTTGAAAGGTTGTGTAAGATTAAATACTTACACATAGTAATTTCAATCATCCACCATTAAAAGTATTTTGATGCATGTACAAAGAACATTTAAATGAAACTATAAAACACAATTTTTTTTATTTCATACCATTTTTTGTTTGAATTAATTATATCCATACTTTTACATAAAGGGTGAAACTTAAATATATAGGTTAGATTATTACCAAATTGAATTTGTTTAATGTTCATGCATATTTTATCATACATATTTTATTTAAAAGAAATTCAATAATTGAAGAAAAAAAGGTAAC
>VDFB02321865.1:21312-59394 GCA_007258455.2 Sequoia sempervirens
TATACCTTCTGATTCATCTTGATTAATCTTTGAGTAGACTTGTTATAATTTGACTGCAAAGAAAGAAACTTAGTGATGAAACAGTATGGAGTTGCAACATATAACTGATAGATTATGATGAATGAATGAATGGTTAAACCTGGTTAAATGACTTATTGTGGTAAATTAATGGAATGGAATGATACATGAATCTAGTGGTAGATTGTCACACACTAGAGCATGTTGCTAATAGATGGTCTAAAATGGAGGGATGCCCCTTTGATATGATAAAATTTCTTTTAGGAATGGGTGCCAGAGAGTGTAGATTTTATTTTCCAAATCTAACTAGAGTTACATTTGATGCAGCATGAGCTTGTCCAAGCTTTATATATATATAAATATATGTGTGTGTGTGTGTGTGTGTGTGTGTGTGTGTGTGTGTGTATGTATTTGAAACAGACTGTGTTATTTATCCTCTCTTTGATGCATTTGATTACCTAGTCATGGAACTTGCATATTCTAACAAAGTAGATAGAAATGCATGTAGTTAGGCATGCACAGATTCCACCTTGCAAACTATATCTCTTACTAAGTGTTACGTATAGGGTTGAGTGTTCTTCGACTAACTCAAGAACTCTAGGGAAGCAATGCTTCATGGTTGGGTAGAAAAGCACCTCAATCATGTTCTTGTCTACCAGTGGAGGCAAGCTGTCATAAGGAATCATATCAGAAAATTCTATATGCAATTGTATCATAGATCAAAAAGAATATTTTGATGTAATAGAAAGAAAAACTATGTAATTTGGAATTGCCTTGAGGCGTTGAATGCCAATTCAAACTTGTATGTATCTATTGACATTTGGAAATGAATATTCTTTTTATTTTAGATTTATTGGTGATTTATGAACATAAAGGTGTTAAATGGATTTAGTTAGGAAATTTGTGTCATAAATATCAATATTCATAATCTAGTTGAGCATGTTACATTGATTTAATTCTCTAGATTTTACATAATGTAAATTTATTATAACTTTAATGAATTTTTCATATACATGATGTGATGTGATTGTTCACTCGATAATTTATTCAACTAATTTCATCTAAAAACTAAAACCTTAAGCAATTTTCCTAATAATATTTAGCTATAATCTAACTGACGCTCCTTTTTTTCCTAATAATATTTAGCTATAATTTAATTGAAACTCCTTTTAATATGTAAATTTGAGAATGTGGAAAAGATAACTAATATAAATGCCAATTTTTTTACTAAGGGAAAGGTGGGTTTTTGAGAGGGCCCAAACCCTTTAACAAACAACAAAAGAAACATTAATCACTACAAAGAGACAACCTAGCTATTAACTAGGCAAGAGATACAACAAGGTTGGAATATATTTGAAAGAAAATAGGAAACTAATAAACCTAAGAGCCAATGGAATACAATAGGAATCCTATAGAAAGGAGGGTAAGAAATTAAGAGCTACAACTTCCTCACTCCTATTTGAGAAACTATAAATGATATGCCACATAATCGTCTTCCATATCATCAATCATAATTACATTGTTCTTATTCTAGCTACGGGTTATTTTACTAGGACAAGTATGCATTGACCTGTCTTTATTCTTAATCAAACCTCTTGAAGCATATGGATAGTAGCAATATATTTTTTTATGGTAGTTATGCTAACATTAGTGACCTTCTTAAGATCCTCTTTAATAGTCTACAAATATTTTTCAAGATATTTAATTCTTTCTTCCAATTTATTTCCTTGTGCTTTGATCTTACTTATATCATCTATAAATTTGCATTGAACATTATCAAAACTACCCTTGACATTAGGCTAAGAAAAGGTCCCCATTATTTATTTAATGCAATAGAGCAATCTTAAATTTAAGTCTATTGTTCTCAACAAAGAACCACTTTAGAAGGCTATAGTACAAAAATTATCATTTCCAAAATAAATGTTTGTTATTATTCTTCACCTTTTCTTCCATTTAGTACTATGTGACTCCTCAAGAAAATAAGAAAAAAAATAAAACCATTAAATTCTATGTTTTGAATATATAACCTATAAAATCTATATGCTAGTGTTACTTTTAGAATAGTTTTCTCTTCAATTATTTCATTATGCATATATATTCTCTTCTAGAGTTTTGTATTATTATTTAATATTATGTTTTTTTTGCATTGCACCACATCTATTATTTTTGCGAGTGACAAGAAATCTTATCCATTATAAGATAATACATAACAATATATTTTCTCAAGTATATCTATTTTGGTTTGATGATCACATTATTCAAATTTATAGAGGTGTTATAGAATTAAGACAACAAAATGCCCAATTATTTAATAAATTTACATATGGAATATTTCAATTATTACTTAAACCATTATAAAGTTTAAAGAGATAATTCAAATGCTTTTTACCTATTCGTTATTTCAATGATTTGATTATGATACAAGATAACTTAATGATTTTTTTTTACTTTGAGTTCTTTTTTTCTCCCAATAATTTATTATTAGATATTCATAATATTTTATTTTTGGAAAGGATTTTCTTATGTCAAAATTGGTTATATAATGTTATGGTAAATTCTTTTGCATGCTAAGAGAAATTTTCCATATGTTTGATGTTTCTTTTTAGTTCATCCTAGTAATGTCTTTAATAACACTCTTATCACTCCTAAGATGTTGGCAAATCTTTGTCCTTCTTATAAATACATACATTGGCAACAAGTATACTTGTTCAAACAAAGATTATTATACTATTATGGAGATATCTTTATACTATTATGGAGATGAGAACTAATGATATTAATACTAAGAAGAGGATTAGTAATTCTATTGTCATTTATTACCTTTTTCTTGAGAATCAAGAATTATGATCACCATAAAAAGGTATGAGATCATTATTAATTTTCAAAAGACAAGTGTGTTAATTATTACTATAACTAACATCAATAGGTGTCATGAATGATAGAAACAAATTTAATCTCCATAAAATTTGAAAGGTTGTGTAAGATTAAATACTTACACATAGTAATTTCAATCATCCACCATTAAAAGTATTTTGATGCATGTACAAAGAACATTTAAATGAAACTATAAAACACAATTTTTTTTATTTCATACCATTTTTTGTTTGAATTAATTATATCCATACTTTTACATAAAGGGTGAAACTTAAATATATAGGTTAGATTATTACCAAATTGAATTTGTTTAATGTTCATGCATATTTTATCATACATATTTTATTTAAAAGAAATTCAATAATTGAAGAAAAAAAGGTAACTTAATTTTTTAAAATATAATAGAATTGTATACATGTATATTTCATCAAGTTATTTCATCTAATCTTACATATCAATTTTTAACAAACTTAAAAGTCATAAGTAAATGTCAAAAATAGGAGATATCTTGTTAAATGACAACATACATAATTCAAAATCAATGTCAACTATACATAAGAAAATGTCAATGAAAACATATAAATAAATACCAAATATTCATTTAAGTATAAGTTAAAATAAACATAAATAAATTTCAATGTTAAATTATATATGTGATCATGTGATACTTTTAAATACATAAGTAAAGTCCATAATGTACAAAATGGTCAATCATCATGTGTCCTCCTGTTTGAGTGACCCTCAAAGTGACCCACTATGTGTTTGGGAGAAATCTATATATTTATGACCAATAATTTAGTAATAAAAACATCTATTATACACTTTAAGATGTCCTTACATATCAATAATTTTGCATGTACAATCTTAAGGCCATGTAACATGATAATATAACTTCAAATACATAAGTGAATGCCATAATATAAACATGCCATAATGAAAAAATGGTCAATCATCATGTGTGTTTCTAGTTGAGTGACCCTTAAAGTGACCAATTGTGTGTTTGAGAGATTTATATTTGTGGCTAGTAATTTAATAACAAAAACGCCTATTATACACTTCTCATTCAATGATTTATGGATTTGATTGTGTGAGAAATTTTGCATCAAATCCAAAAATCGTTGAACAAGAACATTATAGACCGTGGAAACTTGATGTCATTAATCAGTATACACTTTGTGAAGTCCTTACATATCAATAATTTAACATGTACAATCTTATAGTCACGCAACATGACAATTTAACTTCATAACTTATTTCTATTCAAATAAGAAATTTAAATATTATGTTTAGATATTACTACTAATATAAATTTCTTCTAAATGCTACCATAACCATGAGAAGTTTCATATTATCTATAATTAGTGAAGAGGCTTTTAATGGTGAGAATGGTAATGAAAATTTAAGACACTTTAGGTTAGATATAAGGGTTCTATATAGTCATCACCTAGGAGGTAAGAAGCCCTCATGACTTGAGGTTAGTTTACACTTGATGGAAAAAAAAACACCCCAATCCAATAGTTTCACTTGGATAAGTACATGAAAATGGGGTGAAAATGGAGTCAAAAGTTGCCACTTTAAAAATAAAAATAAAAAGGGCGGGGGCCCTAGCTCGGTTGGCTAAGTAATTCCGTTGCGGCTCTGCTGGTCACGAGTTCTAGTTCTCATTCCGCGGTAACGAGGGGCAGCCACTTGGGCCATGGAAAAGTTTATAGGCGCATCTACCCGATTCCTCAGTCTAAAAATAAAAAAATAAAAATAAAAATAAAAAATTTGACAAGTAATTCAAGATATCTATGCTCAAAATTTTAAAATGTGATCACAGTTTCTATCATACTAATTTATATTTTAATTGCTAAATATTAAGAGGACAAAATAAGGCCAAAACACAAAATGGTACTATTTTTGTTAGAAAAATATGACAGTGTCAGAGTGATCTCTCTAAAGTGGACCAATCCTAGAAAAAAATTGTGTGATTCTCTTATTTGAAAAAATAAAATAAAATTGGGATGTGTATAGAATAGAGTGTAGAATTAATTAATTTTTTTTTTTTTCAAAATTAGATTAAGAGATAAAAAATAATATATATGTTTTAAGATATGTATGGATTTGAAATATTAATGTATGAATTTTGGAGAAATTTTCCAACCTATTTACGTATTATTTATACCCAATTTTCCTTTTATTGATTACATTAGATCACGTTTTATCGTATCTCACCAACACATAGTAAATATTAATCTTGGCCATCATGTTATATAGATTAGTGCTATACCTCTGGCTATTATTCTTTATTTCTATGGCTATGACCATTGGTGCAACTATGCCTGATCTTGAACTTCTTTGGCATTACAGCTGCTGGTTGAGGAAGCCAAGAACAAGTTTATTCACCTCCACAGGGAATTGCTCTTGAACAAAATGGCTCCCTTCTGGGAAAAACTTTATCTCCAGATTAGGCACTTCAGATTTCAGGAAATCACTCTTGATGTAATCCTCCATTTCTGGCGATTTCAGTACATAATCTTTGGTGCCCATAATCACAAATACTGGAACCTTAATAGTATAATCTGATAACTCCGCCAATTTTCCCCAGTGGCTGTTAATTAACATCCATAATTCAGACCATGTAAGTTGTATGATAGAATATCCTTACTGAATGTTTGAAAGCAATAACAAAAACAATTGTTTTCAAGACTTACCTCATAAAAGTAATGTATGGAACTTGCATAGGGAAAGCAAATCCTGATTTCTCATACAGGCTTGAGTATGTTTTGAGGTCATCCTCAGTAAACCAAGATGGCAGTGGAGTTGCAGGATCATAGAGGTCCATGATCTCTTTACCCTCTTTTGCCACTGGCAGTTCACTTCCAGAGAAAAGGGTATATATATTCCTTACCACTGTTTCTGCATCAAAACGCCCAAAGTCTGCCAAGGCTCTTCCGGGCTCCTATTATAAACCCCAAAAGAAAATCCATCAGTAAACAAGCCAATTTAAGGGCTGACATTAAGTGGCAGAAACAGGGAAAGTGAAAGAGACCTTCCAATGTCTAATATAAAATCCTTCTGGAAACAAATCCAACTGAAGAGTTTCTTGGCCTGGTCTCATATAAGGTATACCCAATGTTATAATGCCTCTCACTCGCTCGGGGTAGAGGAGATACAGATAATATGCAGTCGTTGCCCCAAAATCCTTGCCCACAACAAATACCTGTAAAACTCAGGGAAACAGTCATTTCGGATGTGAGTTGGGGATACTAAGTTACAAAGGGCCTATAAATTCATTGAATAGAGTTTCGGGTACTGACTGTCTGAATGCCAAGGGCATCAAGAAGGCCGGTCATGTCCTTCACAAGATCTACGAAGTTGCCTTTCTCTATCTGGGAGGGCTGATCAGAAAGTCCATAACCCCTGAAGTCAGGGGCAATTGCATGAAATCCTGCATCTGCTAAGGCAATCATCTGATGACGCCATGAATACCAAATTTCAGGAAAGCCATGCAGCAACAGCACAGCTGGACCTGTAACCAAATCTCATCAAGCCATGGTCATACATTATAAGAACGATAAGCTAAGAGCACATTATAAGAAAGCTTGAATAAAGTGCGAGAAATACCTGATCCAATCTCTGCAACATGTAATTTCAGTTTCCCAACATCAACATGCGTGTGTTGTATTTTCTCCATGATTGATAGAAGATCACAGGACTGGGAAAAGAGAAAATATTCAGAGCTGAAGAAAAGCTGTTGTTGGGGAAGTGTTTATAAGGTTTTGCAAGTGATTGTCATCTTAAGAACTGGTCATCTGCTATTGGAAAATAAAAAACAGAAGCGAAAGTCCACCATTGTTGAGGCAGCTCAAAATATGTTGAGCTGGTCATTCGGAATAGCTTTAAATAATACCCTCTCTCTACCGACTGTCACATGTGAGCAGGCCTGAAACCAAAGCAAAAGCGACCTTATTTTTTATACAGTTTTTATAGTCTGAAAAAAAGGACTTACCTATCAATAGGTGATGGAGGTTTAGTTTTCGTTTTGTTAATTATATTTTAATATTTTATATATGTATGTATTAAATAATAATTTTATTTTTTAGTGAAACAAATCAATTTTTCTTTTTTAATGCAATGGGTACCTAGGACGAGCTGGGGTGAGGCTAGCCCCCTGTGGGTGGACACCGTAGCCCACATACAAGCCCACCGGTCAACCGCGAGAGCGGGGGATTGAACCCAAGACCTATGGGGAGCAAACCCACAGCCCAAGCCAACTCCGCTACCCAGGCAGGCTAAACAAATCAATTTTAGATATAGAAATTGAATTTAAAAATGCATATTTGATTGGATTTAAAATAGAAATGAAATAAAAATAAATGCATACCTTGAAGTTAGAAAAATAGGAGATTAATTTGACTACAACAAATGATAGTTATTGATATTCGAAATTAAATTTGCGATGAATAAACTAAGACAATTATGCTCAATGAAATATGTGATTGTGCATAAACCTATTTCAAACCCACACGTTAGTGATTTTGATCCCCAAATGTGTAGTTTGACATTGCTATTAAGGAATTCAATCCAAGGTCTTAAAAAATTTAGTATTTGCAATAAAGTTTTGTTTGTGCCTACACCTACATAGAGAAGGATTTGATGGTGTTGAAGAACATAATTAGAACTTGATATGCTAAGAGATGAAGACAACTAGCTTCCCACTTTTCATCTTAGTCAAGTGTAATAACTCATTCTAAATTATTACTTAATTTATATTATTGCAAATGACATATGAATATATTTAAAAAGACATAACTAAGTAGCTATAGTTAATCATAGCAACAAATGTCTAATTAAAATGAGTCAAAAAATTATATCTTCAATTTGAATGTCAATTACAATATCTTAGTTTGACTTGGCTCATATGGCCACCAAGTCAATACAATGTACAACTTTTACATCAAGGTTACATCATAAACTAAAATAGTCTTGTTGTGTGTAGTGTTTTTACCCCATCTAAAATGCAAGAAATAAACTCAAGGAAAAGGATAAAACAAAACAAAACACTTAGATTAGGGTTTAAAGTTGAAACTCAAACTTGTAAATAAAATACCAAAATATTACTTTGTTTGAGCTTCATGAGTTTGTTTGCCCCTTTTGATGGTTTGATATGTGTGCTCCTAGATCGATTCCGGCAACATAATGGCTTGTTTTTGCTTGATTTTGATCACCGAATGACAAGGATGCAAGGATTTGGTTATGGAGACTAGATGTATGCTTAAGAGATTGAGATGATGAATGAGATAGTTGTATGTGCTAGAATTGTTTTAGTCATTAGCAAGAGAGGAGATGATTGAATGGCCAAGATTGATTCTTGGAAGAAGATCAAGGGTTGAGATCAAGAGTTGACAAAAGGAATTAAAAATTCCTTAGGGACATGGGGTGAATAAAAAGGAATTTAATATTCCTTGGAGAAAGGGAAGAGGAATTAAAAATTCCTCTAAAAACTTTGGATGAATAAATGGAATTTAAAATTCCATTGGAAAGGCCATGGGGATTGTAAAATGGTATTTAAAATTCCATGAAGAGTGTTGGAGGAATAAAATGGAATTAAAAATTTCATTGGGATGTGGGTAGTATTTATTAAGGGGTTGACCATGGGTTAGACTGGGCTAATTAATGGATAATTAGGATGTGGAAGTGAGGGTTTAGTGGGTTGATTAGACTAATTGAGGAAGCTTAGGGACAACTTG
Source organism: Sequoia sempervirens (assembly GCA_007258455.2). Classification (NCBI taxonomy): domain Eukaryota; kingdom Viridiplantae; phylum Streptophyta; class Pinopsida; order Cupressales; family Cupressaceae; genus Sequoia; species Sequoia sempervirens. Next base: position 29,940 of record VDFB02321865.1, read on the forward strand.
CATATTATGGAGGATGTGACACCTCCTTAATCAAGGATTAAGAGTGTGCACATCCCTAACCAAGGATTATGCAAATTAATTATGATTAGAAAAAAATTATGGAGGATGGGACATGTGGAGAATTATTTAATTCTTTAGAAGAAAGGGATAAGGGATGGGAGTAAATAATTTAAGGTAATTATTTACTTTAGGCTAGAATTTAGAGATGATAGAAGAAATAAATTAGGATAAAGGGATAATGAATATTAATTAAATAATAAGGTATTATTTAATTAATATAGAGGATATAAAATTGGTCGGATTAGGGATAAATTGACCAAATAAAAGTGGTCAATTTTCAATGTCTATATTTTTCCCCTCTTTGAGATGGTGTTATGAAATAACATCATTTCAAATAAGATTAAACATAGCACTTAGAAGAAGATGGCTATATTGTGAAAGATGCCCCAGTCATTCAAAGGATTGACTAGGAGGAAAGGTGATGGGAGTGAAGATGAAGATTAGGGATTATGTATGCCCCCTCGAGAGGACATGCAAGTTCAAGAGAACATGGGTGTGCTCTCAAAATGGATGATATGATGCAAGGGTAGATGGGGAAGATGATGCAAAATGATGGATAAAAAATGTGATGGGAGGAGGAAGACATAATAAAAGGAGAAGATGAGAAGTAAGCAAGCACAAATGGATTCAAGGAAAAATATGATGTTGCCCCAGTCCAAGCTACAAGCCAAGATGGATTGATGATTGATGGAGCATTATTGATGAGGGAACGATATATCCCGAAACAACACAAGGATGGGGAAGGATACATCCCAATAATGATGATGATGGAAGTGTTTTTGATGAGGGAATGGTATATCCCAAATCAAAATAAGGATAGGGATGGATACATCCTGATGATCATGATGAGAGTGTTGTTGATGAGGGAACAAGATATCCCAAAACAACACAAGGATAGGGAATGATACATCCTGATGATGATAATGAGGGGATCAAGGCTTGTAGCAAGGCTAGGACCAAAACCAAAGATGTGATTAGATGGTTTTTGCTAGATTGAATGGATTAGGATTGGATTGAGATGTGAGATTATTGAAATAAATGAAGATGATGACGGAGGAAAAGATGTTTAGAATAAAAAATCTATATTATCTTAAGAAGAATAAGAGATGATGAAATGATGAGGATGAAGATAGTGGAGTGATGAAAATGGATAGGATAGATAGATGAGGGAGAGTGATGAAGGATGAATGGATTAGAAATATTTAGGGTGAATGGATGGGGGGATTTTGATAGATGAGAGGTTGGGAGATGGGGAGATGAATGGATAGTAACCAAATTAATCAAGTTAATTAGCACTTAATTTGATATAGAATGAAATATTATGCACCAAGGTATAAGGAACCAAGGTGACACTATATCGCATGCATAGGGTTAACACAACAAATGAAAGGTTAGTCCAACATCCCAAAGTCACAGGGGCTTTGGTAGGGCCAATGTTGGAAAACCACAAAAACAAAGAATGTCTCAGCATAACACAAGACCACAAGGATCTTGGCGGGTACTATGTGGCACAACTAAGAAAGCATAATCACACAGAAAACCAAGATATGCCCCTATTTCTACCAATCAAAGTGCACCATGATATGATGGATTATGGTGACTTTGAGTAGGTATAGTAGGAAGCTCAAATGATAAACAAAATGCAAAAGCACCACAAAATTACAATAAATCTCAAATATCCTTTGTCATGAGGACGATAGGTGGAAGGGATTGACACGGTCTGATGTGAGGAAGGAAACATCCTGCTAAGACTAAAGATGGGTGGAGTAGATCATAGGATCAACACAACTCAAGATAACTAAAATTGATTGGGACTGCCAGGGGCTAATGGATTTTGTTTTTAATTTCCTAAAATATAAGGACACTCTTAATGACATGATGAAGAAAAAGACAACCTAAAGTACGAACCTAGGCCTCGAGGGCTCATCAATGATGGCCTTGCCTACTTGAAAGCGCAGTGGCAACGTAGTTCAATAAAAGACCAACGATAGAGAATTGATAAGGGATGATGAGATGCAAAACCTAATGATAAGTAGATACAAAATGATGGAGCCTATATGATGACACAAGACTAACCATGTGTATAGGATGGTTGATATGTTAGATGTAGATTGCATGAAGCTCAGAAATGGGATAGTCATCGAAATCATCAAAAGATGAATTGGGAGGATGAGATGAAGGACAGATGAGTAATAAAAAGTGACATGTGATTAGAAAAATGTGGGAAATAGATACGAGTGATGATAGTGAGATAAATGGAATTGGAGGCATGGGGGTAGCCTATAGCTAGATACCAATGAAAAGGGATTATGAGAAAAAATGAGGATAGATATATGAGGATGGGGGATGGAAGGGATATATAGGAAGATAAGGATGGGGATATGGAAGGGATTTTTTTTGGATGGATGGATGGGGAAGTTAAGGATTTGGAATATGGAAGAGATTTTTTTGGATGGGTAGATGGGGAAGATGGAAGGGATTTGGAAGGATGGATGGATGGGAAGATAAGGATTTGGAAGATGGAAGGGATTTTTTGGATGGATGGATGGGGAATTAAGGATTTGGAATATGGAAGAGATTTTTTGGATGGATGGATGGGGAAGATGGAAGGGATTTGTTTGGATGGATGGGAGGATAAGGATTTGGAGGATGGAACAGGTTTGTTTGGAAGATGGAAGGGATTATTTGGATGGATGGGTGGGGAATCAAGGATTTGGAATATGGAAGAGATTTTTTAGATGGATGGATGGGGAAGATGGAAGGGATTTTTTTGGATGGATGGATGGGAAGATAAGGATTTGGAAGATGGAAGGGATTTTTTGGATGGATAGGTGGGGAATTGAGGATTTGGAATATGGAAGAGATTTTTTGGATGGATGCATGGGGAAGATGGAAGGGATTTGTTTAGATGGATGGATGGGAAGATAAGGATTTGTAAGATGGAAAGGATTTTTTGGATGGATGGGTGGGGGATTAAGGATTTGGAATATGGAAGAGATTTCTTAGATGGATAGATGGGGAAGATGGAAGGGAATTTTTTGGACGGATGGATGGGAAGATAAGGATTTAGAAGATGGAAGGGATTTTTGGATGGATGGATCACGAGGAGATAAGGATGGGGAAGATGGAAGGATAGGCATGTGACATGATAGAAAAAAAAAAAAAAAAGGATAGAGGATATGGAATGATCACATGACATGAAAGGGATGAAGAGTTTGGAAGGAGTAATGGAAGGAGTATGGAGAGATAATATGGAGAGTGATAATAAGAAGGGAATGATAGGGGTGGATGAATGAGAGTGTCTCCAAGGACTATGTTAAAAAAGCTAAGAGAATATTACCCTCTAGACATGTCATGTGTGATGAGGCAAGAGGTATGGGAGATATGAGCATGGAGTAGACAAGGAATTAAGGAGAGGGATTGTATCATGATGGATGGATAAGGGAGATGGATGATAGTAAGATGGGTAGACAAGGAATTAAAGGAGAGGGATTGTATCATGATGGATGGATAAGGGAGATGGATGATAGTAGGATGGGTGGACAAGGAAAGGAGAGGGATTGTAGCGTGATGGATGGATAAGGGATATGGATGATAGTAGGATGGGTGGACAAGGAAAGGATATGTATTATAGCATGATGGATGGATAAAGGAGATAAATGATATTATGTTGGGTGGACAAGGAAAGGAGAGGGATTGTAGCATGATGGATGGATGAGGGAGATGGATGATAGTAGGATGGGTGGACAAGGAAAGGAGAGGGAATGTAGAATTATGGATGGATAAGGGAGATGATGATAGTAGGATGGGTGGATAAGGAAAGGAGAGGGATTGTAGCATGATGGATGGATAAGGTAGATGGATGATAGAAGGATGGGTGGAAAAGGAATATGATAGTATGGATAGACATGATGGATGCCAATAGGGTTCCAAAGCATGTATATATATTTTCCCTTTTCCTTATCAAGATCACACTTGGAAGATGGATGAAGTGGGATAAATGGGATATTATAAGTAGGATAGGTGCATAGGCTGGATGGAGGAGATGAAGTTGCCTCCAAGTTTGGAAGTAAACTGTATGGGAGATTTACCATGACTCATGTTTTCTAGTTTTTATCATGGTACTTATCCAAGGTGCTTGTTTTCCAAATTTTCACTATTGGACAAATTTTTTTCTCTTTACTATTTTCTTTTTTGTTTTTTGACTTTTTCTTCTTCTTTTTTTAATCTTTTGGATTTTTGGAAACTATGTGGATGGACATGGATGAGGATAGGGATGTGGATAAATAGCTTTGGAATACATGTGATAAGGGGATGGATGGACTCAAGCATCAAGTTCCATATGAGGTAATAAGAGCCCATGTTTGAAGTGACTATCATATATTGGTACAACTTTATTAGGATGGATGGATTATGCAAGAGAATGGATTAATGGTATTTTATAAGGGATATATGTGCGATAATGGATGGGATGTTGGAAATTGCATGGATGGAATGATGGGGTGGGTGTGTGATGGGGGAATGTTTTCAGGACCAACATTGGCACATATGGTGGGGGATGTGAAATGATAGGAGGATTAATGGATGGAGAATGTGGGGATAATGGAGAAGTTGGGATAGTGAATTTTGGGACATAAGGACCCAAAATAGATTTAGGAGATGGAGGATTTGGATGATTTGTTGTTGGATGAGAAACTTTGGATGTCATTATGGATTTTCCATTTGAATTCACTACATCTTTTTTCTTTGGGATCCACATGGTTTTTATTTTTTCTTGAATAGGCTTGTGTAGCCTTTGAGATTGGTTTAGATTTGGGATTGGATTTTTATTTTCTTCATTGTGTCCTTTAAAGGGGACAAGGGAAGCTTTATATCCATGTGGATGTTTGGATTTATGTATTTTCACTTTGGCATCCAAAGTGCTTGTAATAGCAATGGGATGAGTGTGAGGAGATGGATGATGTGGAGAGAACATGAATGGAGTGAGGGAGGTAGGATTTTGGAGATGGTGTGTGGATGGAGGAGGTATAGTTATGTGCCTTTGTTGATCCTGATTAGGGATTATGAGAGTGGGGTGTTGATGATGGGTGATAGGGATAGGTGATTGATGGATGAAAGGATGAGTAGGATGGAATGGAGGAGTTGATATTGGGATATAAGGTCCTACAAAGGACTTAGTGTGAGGATGTGTGATGGTGGATGGAGGGACATAAGGACCTAAAATGGATTTGGAGGATGAAGGAGGAATATAGATGGTTGTTTTGAGATGATATGATGGAGGGGGGATGGAAACAAATGGTTTAGTGGAGTGATGGGAAGAGCCTATTATTCTTTTGGAAGAGGCTCGTTGAGGATGTATGGAGGTTGTACCAACATTTTTGGATTGTGAGTCTTGAGATACATATCCAAGACCTTGTGCACATGGATGTTTTTTGACATGGATGGGCTCTAAAATACCTTGCTCATGAAGGCCTAAACCTTTTCCTTGATAGTGCATAGTCTTGATAATTCGATCTATGGTAGGATGTTTATTATTTTGGAAACATGATGAAGTCCATTATTAGGTGGGGGAGGATGGGTGGTGTATATGATTTGCTATTCTTCTGCAAGAAACCACCATGGATGAATGTAAGAGGACCAAGGAGATATTAAAGTGGTGTTGGGATAGCTTGTTTAGGTGGCGATGAAGGATCATGAGATGGACATGATGGGATGGTAGCATCTTGATTGGGAGGAGTGAACGATAAGGGATCATGAGAGGGATTAGGTGGTATGATAATATCTTGATTTATAAGGGGATCATGGGATGGAGTGGATGGGATAACAAGATCATGATTTGGTTGAGGAGAGGGATCATGAGATGGAGTGGATGAGGGACTATGATCTTGAAATAGAGTGGATGAGATGGTAGGATCTTGATGTAGATGAGGGGATATGTTGGTAGGCTTTGGATAAAGCTCTTGGCATGTTTCAACTTTTGTGAGTGGCATGATGATAGAGGAATCTTGGACGGACTCCTTGGATGGGGGAGATGGAAGTATGGAGGATTCATGAAGATCATGGGAGTGGATTTTGGTGGTACTAGGAGTAGGAGAAGTGCATTGGATTTGGGTGTCTTCGAATGGGTTTGATGGTTATAGGAGTAGAAGATGGGGATTCAATGGATTCAATGGATTTGATGGTTTCAACAATTTTGAGGGTGTTAGGAGTGTTAATAAGGGTGATAGATGTAGGATGGAGAAGGGCCTCATTACTAGTGAATGTACATGATGGAGTGGGGTGGCATGGTTCCACGACATTAATATGTGGATTTAGGGATATCTTCTTTGTCATGAGTCTTTTGATGACATCTAGAAGGAGATACTTGTGTATTTTAGGCTTTGATTGAGTGATGGGAATAGATGAAGGATTATGAATGGGTGGAGGACTAGGATTATGGATTGGTGGATTAGGATTATATGGGTGGATGGGATTGGATGGAGGACTAAGAGTAGGTGGAGGATTAGGATTGGTGAGGGGATCAATATTAGATGGAGGATTAAGGTAGGATGGATTGGAGGGATGATTAGGATATGATGGAGTGGAAGATGGAGTGACATAGGAGGATATGGATTGTGGATTAGGATAGGAGGACATGGATGGTGAATTAGTATAGAAATATGTGGATGGAGGATTGATGTTAGAGAAAGTGGATGGGGAATTAAGGTAGGAAGAATGGGATGGTGGAAAAGGATTGGAGGGATTGGATGGTGGATGAGGATCATGCAGTGGAGGGTTAGGATTGTGGATCGGGTTTGGAAAAGAATGAGATGATGAATTGGGATTAGATGGAGGAAAAAGTTATGATGCATTGGAGGAAGGATTAGGATATGATGGGATGAAAGATGGGGTGACATAGGAGGATATGGATAGTGGATTAGGATAGGAGGACATGGATGGTGAATTAGTATAGAAATATGTGGATGGAAGATTGATGTTGGAGAAAGTGAATGGAGAATTAAGGTAGGAAGATTGGGATGGTGGATTAAGGTGAGAAGATTGTGATGGTGGAATAGGATTGGGGGATGTGGATGGTGGATGAGGATCATGCATTTGAGGATAATGAGATGGAGGATTTGGACTAGGGGTGAAGGTGATAGTGTTGTTGTGTGAAAATGGAGGGTGAGATATGGATAGAGAAGAACATGGATACATGGATATTGGATGGGAGGGATATGTGGAGGATGGATAAGAGAGAGATGTAGACAAAGGATATGATGAATATGCGGATGGGGAAGATCATGTATATCCCTTGTCAAAGGTAGCATAAGGAATGCTAGTAGGTTTGGATGAAGGCATGATGGTATAGCTTGGATGACTAATTGGATTTTGGATGGCGCTTGGGTAGAGATGACTAGTAATGATGGAATCAAGGGGATCATCTATATCATACTCATCTTGATCAACAAGACTTTCATTATCATTTTCAATGTAACTGGGCTCTCCCTTGACTACTATTTTTGGTTATATTGATGGAGGATAGGGATTCATGATGATTGATTGGATGGATTTGGATTGAAAAGATGGGAATAGATAGTTAGAAGAAAATAAGAGATGACGAAAAGATAAATAGAATGGATTAGAAGAACATGGAAAAAGGGATCTTAAGATTTGTTTCGATATCAAAAGATCTTGGATGTAGATGGACTAAAGCTCACATTGGGATGTGAATTAAGCTCATATTGGGATGTGATTTAAGCTCATATTAGGATTGGATTGATACTTAGATTTAGGATTTGATTTAAGCTCAAATTAGGATGGGATTTGATTGGGAATATGTGATGGGAGGGACTCCTAAAGTCAAGGATGTAGCTAAAATGATGGTGATGATTATTGGATGGATGAAAGTGATCATTTGGAGATGGATATGAAGAGGAAAAATGATTGGATTATGATTTTGGACTAAGGAAGATATAGGCTAATTGTGATAGGAAGAATTGACTCTCTGGATTTTGGATGGGAAATAGAATCACCCAAGAATAGAGAGAAATGTCCTCTATAGGTAGCAAAAATGCCAAAGTGTGGAAACGCCTATCTAGGACATAGGATTACCTATCTATGGATATGTACGGATAGTATGACAGTAGGATTTCCCCTATGTGAAATAAAATCACCTATGTAGGGATATTGTATAGATGAGGAGGTGTGGACTCGGATGCAGAATCACCTCTATGAAAGACGAATTTTCCTTTCTAGGATGAGGGTGTCTGGGTGACTCTAGCGGATTCGCCCTTTTTGGAAGTGAAATGCCTATCAAGGAATGACATAGACAGAGGGAGAAATCACCTCTTGGAGAAGTTGGATCGCCAAAGGGGTGAATGGACTGGAAAAGCAAATTCTCCTATATGTAAGGTAGAATTTCTTGTGGGGATGATTGACTAGACATACCTAACAAGGACATAGATTTGCCCCTCATGGGGAAAGATCACCCATCCGCAGTGTGGAATCAACTCTATAAGAAGCGGATTCACCTATGGGGAAGGGAGGGACTATGGAAAAGGGAAAAAAGAGCAAACAAGAAGACAGTGAGCAATGATTGACTTAGATTGGAGACACTCACTAGTATCATACAAGAAGACATGCCAAGCACATGAACAACACTAGAATTAGTAGTAAGGGTTTACAAACTTGATGTAGGCCCACCACCTCAATGGTTGATACTCTGTGATACTAGGGTGCATCACCCTTTCTCATGAAGGAAAATAGGTAGAGATCCAATGGCATAGGGTCATCAACAGACGACATAGGCTCACCTTCTCTCTCTCCTCGAGAACTACCATAGTTCACCATGAGTATTTCTATCTCAACCTAAGGGAGTACATGGTGAGTTGCTACGGGGTGCAATCCATAATCCCTACACTACACCAAGCTACAGCTAAGACATAGGTCTTAAACTAGGCTATATAGGCTATCTCGTGAGTCCTCAATACACTAGGAGGGTGCATGAGGCACAACCATGAACACCAACCTATCACAAGCGTGGATCGAGAGCCCCAAAGAGGTACTAGAAAATTTAACCAACCCTTCACACCTAACTAGGAATCACCCTAGTATCAGTGCTCCATCAGACACGACATGACTGGATTGGGATACAACTTTAGTTCTCCTCCTTTATATACCTCGCTAGTATACGTGGTTGAGATCTTCCCTCAGGTGATGAAATCCCAAGAAAGTCTCCTAAAGGGAAAGAAGTGTTAGGAATTTTTGATCCCTAGGCTCGCACATAGTGCAAGGGGAGAGCATACATGCAAAACTAACACCTCCTCGGTAGACTCACAAATAGACTTGAGTTAGCTATGATTTTTGATCCCTAAGCTCACTGTGTGGTGCAAGGGGAGAGCATATGTCAACAACTTCCTCCAAAAAGTCAAACAAGTGTTAATTGACCCTTTAGAAAATTGAAATGTGCCTAGATTAGTAAGGGAAATCAACAACTCTAAGGTCTTCAACTAATCGTCTTGCAAAGGATAAGTTAGTAGTTTCAATCTCTAGTCTTGGACAAGCGAGGACAAGTTGCACAAAAATATGACTAGATGCAAAGAAAAATGATGAAAAATAGATGATTGTTAGCCCATGGGGTGGAACATCCAACCCAAAGAAAAGGGGGATTTTTATACCTTCTTTTGAATGCAAAAAGTCGCCTCTAAAGGTGATAGATTCGCCTATGAAGGATGAGCAGGTTCACCTTTGTAACAGGTGGATTCACTTGTCCATAGATTTTCCCATCAGCAGACTCACCTATCTATAGATTCTCTTGTCAGCAGACTCACCCATCTACAAATGCACCTATTTGGATGTCACTTTCACCTCTATGCACTTTCGCCCATCTAAGTGTTGATCTCACCCTTGGGTTTCGAAGGTGGAGGGTTGAAGCAATCCTATTTGTCTAGTTTGGTCAAGGATAGGTTAATTTGAAATCACTCGTTTAGGTTTGGGGTGAGTGTGTAATCGCTTGTCTAGGAGCGGATTCACCTGTCTGGAGGTCGGGTGTGGAAGAGCAGAGGCGTATTCTCCCATCTGGGTCTGACCAATGGTAGGTGAATGAGGCAACCTCATCATTACCTATCCTAAAGAATCTCTAACACTTCCATTCTCTCATATGTAGTGCAAGGCAACTTGCAAGATGAATTCTGAACAATGACCTACTAATGGGAATGAGGAAAACTGATGGTGATTGCTATGAACAATTGCCTCTAAATCCTTTTCCAAATATTACTTCTTTCTTCTTTTAACAAAGTCATTCATATCAAGATGTCCAATTTTTGTATCCTTGATCTCGTTGATCTTGGATGTGACCACTGCTGATAGATAAACACCTTGATACTTGTATTTTATTTTTTCCTTCTTGCTCGATGACAGAGATTCTTTAGTTGTCATCGAACACACTAGAAAACATTGATATCTTGATAAATGCCTTGGATGAATGCTTAAAAAGAGTACAACTACAAGGAAACAATGAATTTTCCCAATAGTAGAAGAGTATGCATTATGAAAGTGAGGGAATACGGAAATCAAAGTGAGCACTTTGGAGCGAGCAAATATGAGCAACATAGCAAGAAAAATCGAGCGAATGTGGGTGAAACAGAATTTAGGATGCAATTTTGGAAATTTTTGAGAGTTAATGGAAAATTTGGGATTTTATGCAAGGGAACTTAAATTTGGCACCCTTACATACTTTGGAAGTTCACTTTATGCATAGGTGTTGAAGATTAATGCTCCTAGATTGCTTTGAATTGATTTGAAGGTTTAGGGGCGATCCTTTGGTGAAATGGTGGGGCTTCTTGCCTGTAGAACCAACAACCAAGGTTCAAACCTTGTGGGGTTGCTCTCTACCACATCAACAATGGGGTCTATTTAACCTTGTGTTAAGGGCAGGCTCCTTGGTGAACTAGTGGGGATTATTTCCTGTAGTGCCAACAACCAAGGACCAAACCTTAATAACGCTTAAATTTTTGGGGTGGTGGGCCTAGCTCAATTGGCTAAAGCATCATGTTTTAGGCAAGAGGTAACGAGGTCTAGCCTCCCCACCATCCTTGTGGTATTGGAGGGCATGTTGTACTAGTGCCACTAGTCACATGATTTTTTTTTACCAAGTGCACTACGGTTTATAGGGGGACAGATACCCAACTGATTCCTGTAGTCTAAAAAAATTGATTTGAAGGTTTAGTGTATGGGCACTAAAAATTAGTGCTTCTACATCTTTTGGGAAGTTCATATTCTTACATGAGCAATGAAAAATCCCGCTAATACATGTAACTTGTAAAATAAATTTAGAAGAGCAATGGTGGGATTTTTCACTGTTGTTGCACATGGGGAAGGTCTTTTGTGTAGAGGCGGTGAAAAATCCCGCCTCTACATTGGGGACTTACTTGGAAAATTGGTATGTAATGGCAGATATTTTCTCTACCATCACATATAAAAGGAAACTTGTCATGTAGTGGTGGATAAAATCTCCACTCTTACATACAAATTATATGTTTGAAAATTTGGGGAAAACCATTTACATCAGTTGGCGAAAATCGACAATAATGCAAAGCATAAAACCTTAGTTCACATTTTAGGGTAAAAATGATGAAACAAAGGAATGATGGGGCAATCTAAAAATAACACCAATACATGAGAACAGAAAGACTCAGTAAGTAATATTGGTCACAATATTTTCTCATAAAACTGGCATTCTAGACACTTCAAGACAACATAGAAACCCAAAAGATGAGTCGACTAGGGAAAACAATGATTCGAGGAGTGAATAGTTAAGAATGATTTACAAATGACCTAGCCTAACATGAATTGGGAAAAACATTGCATAGATTTGAACAAACATTCTAAGAAAATAAACTTAGTCAGGACCCTAACAAAGAAATACAAAAGAATAAAAAGAAAACATACCTAGAGATGAAGAATAGATGCAAACCCTAATTGACGAAAAAACCCACGAATCTTCACAATTCCACGCAGAGATGTGATTAGGAGGTCTTCACCAAAAAATGATGAGAAGAGAAAGAGAAAACACAAGGAAAGGATCACAAATGAGACTAAAAACAACTCAAAATGATATTAATAAGTGTTAAATGAAGTTCCATTAATGAACTGAAAGTTCATTAATTTCATGTGTGCGAGGGCGAGAAAGTGCATGGGCAGTGAAAAATTTTGCTTGTGCATTTTTCAAAAAAGTTCAAGATGTGTAGTGGCCCTGAAAAACAACGCCACTACACCTTAAAAAAATTCTATCATCTCATGTAGGAGCACTAAAAAACAGTGCCCTTATGTGGGCAAAAAAATTTCTAACTCTAGAAAAGTGAAAAGTGAAAATTTTCGTTTTGAAACTTTTCGAGAAATAGGAAAAAGTGAGCGCTCGAGGGGACAATTAGAGGATTAGGACCACGGACAAAAAAAAAATGAAATTCACCTTGTTTTGTGTGCTTAGAGTACACAGGACTACGAAACTGACAAGTTTCGTAGGGGTTATCCCGTGAATCAAGCGCAGCTGGATTCGAGGATAACATATTAATATATGAATTTTGGAGAATTTTTCTAACCTATTTATGTTATTATTTATGGATGACCATTTACCTTCTACATTACTATTAATATGCCCAATTTCTCTTCTATTGATTATATCAGATCTAGTGTTTCATCATCTCTCACCAATACAAAAATATTAATCTTGGCCTGTAGGAGTTGATGGTGAACTCCCAACAACTTGCAATCATCTGACAAACCATAATATCTTCCACAAGAGATAAATGGCAAGAATATCTTGCTATGATTAAGGATGCAAGATTACAAGATTTAATATGTAAAATATATATAAGATGTTTTGCTAATAAATGCAAGGTTTTGATATAGGATTATACAAGATCATGACATGTGTCTTAATTGTGTACAATGAGACAACTACCTCAACATTATTGAATGAATTAGGACACAAGTATTAAATTACATGCTAAGATAAGATAAGATCACATGACACCTAATATTTCTAAAAATATTCCTAAGACCTAAGTGAAATTAACATGTAAATAGGACCTATGACTGAACTAGATAGGTAAAACACCTATTTACACCAACACCACCCCTTAAGTGTAACTTAGGGAGTATATTATTATGAAAATGATGCAAAGATACAATGATGGGCCTCAGCTATGAGGCCTTGTTAGGTATCTACATGTACAAATGCAATCTCTCACGAATAAAGAAAATGAGAAAACTCAGTGAGAAAAATTATCTCTAAAAGACTGAAAAATATATGGTGCGGGAGCACACCTAGGCTAACCTCCATAGTTAGGATATTTTGGGCTTGTATCTGACATTAGCCAAGTCAGAGGGCTTGTGTGTTTATTTTGGACCTTAGAAGGTCTTGCTTGTGTGTGGACTAGGTGAGTTAGTGTTAGAACTAAGGTCACCTTTTGGTCATTGTTTGTTGTTTTGGTTAGCTTAGCCTTAGTAGCTTAAAGTTTCGATTTAAGTTTCTTAATGTGGTCCAAACACATGTGAGATGTAGGAAGGATTCTTTAAAGCCATTTATGATGTTATTTCTTTGAACTACTTGGCTTAGAGGTCCTATATTCTTGTTGGCCTAATAAATGTAAAGATGCCAAAAATTGTCATGACAACATTAGAAATGTATTGTAAATGTTGCATGCAACTCGGCAACCTTGGATTCCCTAAAAGCTAGGAGTGGGGGAACAACTAACATGCCTAGAAACCTAGAGAATGAAGCTAAGATCACTAAGGGCTCGGATCCAAATTAGACGAGAATTGTAACCAAAGTTTTGGAATAGAAAAGTGGCTCTGAAATTTTGTTTTGTGTGAACACCGAGCATTATAGTGTGACAGTGATAGAATACAGATTGAATGTTTTGATTTGATGTTAGACTAGTGTTCATAGGATAGTACTAAGACTTTTTCTTTCGATAAACAAGTTGATTTGAGCTAATTTAGTGTCTTGAATAAGTAGGTTAAGGTCTAGAGGTTTTCCTGGTCTTGTTCTGACCAGCTTGTTTGTCTATGGCTCCCCCATGAAATCTAGTCACGGGATCTTCCTAAGGGTAGATGAATGTTTTAGGGGAGCCATTGGTTTGTATATATTTAGTGTTAGGAGTCATGAAGAGTCGAGCAGCTGTTTGTAATGTCAAATTCTAGGCGAGCTTAGAGTGCCCGGTTAGAGGTTTGACAGTGTGAATTGAAGAAAATAGGCAGGGGAGTGAAGTACAGTATGGGATAACCACAGTTCCAGGAGGAACACGAATAAGTCTTGATATGACAGAAGGATTGTGGAACTATTAATCCATTTGAGTGAGATTTGAGTAAGAAACCAGTAGGGCCCTACAAACTTGGCCTATTAGCCCTATCTGACCTAGACCTCCTCAAGACAAATTCTGTCACCCGGTTGGAGAAAGGTTTGGTGATCCTTCAAGATGAATCCAAATGGAAACACATGGATGGTCTTCAAGATGTTTGGCACCCCTGCAATCAATTCAATAATTTGTGTGTGGATGGCACTTAGAGTCTTCTAAGTGTAGGAGGAAGTGTTGAAGTAAACTAAGGGTGATTGTCCTTCAGGGTTAAGCACAAGGAGTTAGGCTCTTAGAGAAGAGTTGGACAAGGTCTTAGTTAATCATCTAAGCCTTTTTGAGACCCTAGAGGAGATTAGGATCCTAGGAGAAGACAAGCAAGGTCTTCTTAGTACTTGTATAAGCACAGCTAGAAGCACATACACCATATTGGTATCAGAGCAAAGTTTGATCAGGCTTGTGATTGATGTTGCAACCCACTAAATCAGTAGGAGAGAATACACCAGAGGAAGATGAAACCATGGTGACTAACGCTGAGTTAGCCAAGAAGGTAGAAGAACAAGAAGAGGATAATCGGTTGCTAAGAGAAAGATTGTCCCAAATGGAGCAGCTCTTGGGTGAAGTCCAAGACAAAACTGATAAGGTCAAAGTTAAAATTGATCAAAAGGAAGAGAAAGAAGCAAGGGAAAAGGAATTGGAATTGGAGGAGGAAGCTCCAACACCTGACCCTGTTCTTCTCGAAGAACCCTTCTTGAAGGCACTAAAGGCCTTAAGTGGCAAAGCTTTGGAAGGTGTGCCACTATTCAGTGGACAAATTGACCCAGATTCAGTCATGGATTGGATAGACAGCATTGAGAATCACTTTGAATGTGATGGTATCTCAGAGGCCCAAAAATTGGTGGTGGCCAACTCAAGGTTGAGAGGTTCAGCTCTCACATGGTGGAAGTTTGTGTAAAATGAAAGAGAGAAAGAAGGAAAAGGTCCTATAGTTACATGGAGGGGCCTGGTAACTAAAGTAAAGCAGACCTACCTACCTGATGACTATGAAGTCCAGTTGCATAGGAGGAGACATAATCTTAGACAAAAAGATTTGGATGTCCAAACATACACCGAGGAGTTCCGAAAGTTGTGCCTAAGATCAAAGGTGGTTGAAGATGAAAGCATCAAGCTAGCAAGGTACTTGAATGGACTTAAATGGTCTATTCAAGAAGACATGAGTCTAGTGAACTTCAAAACCATCTGCCAATGTTATAAAATGGCCTTGAAGATAGAGGAGAAAAGCAAAAAGAAGCAAGAGCAAACCTCCAAGAGTAGAGGTAAAGGAAAAGACAGTAGAGGACAAAGAGGTGGCTATGGTGGAAGGAGTTCAAAATCAAGGGCTCAAGGAGAAGTCAAGTACTCTGAGCAGCAAGAAGGAAGCTCTAGTAGAGGTGGTAGAGGAAGAGGCTCTAACTTTAGAGGAAGAAGTGGTGGACAAGGAAGAGGCAATCACTTTTCCAATATGAAGTGTTATCACTGCAATCAAATGGGACACCCTGCCTATAGGTGTCTAAAGAAGGGTAGTACTTCCCAAGGAGGTGATAAGAGAACTAATCTAGTTCATGATGAGACAAATGCAACAAAGAAACATTCTGAGGTACCATTAAATTCAGAGGAAGGTGAGAACCTCATGATGAGGAGAACTTTGATAAAAGAGCCGGTTAAGGAGGAACCAAGCCAAAGGAGATCCCTATTTAGGATAAAGTATAAAATGATGGGGAAAGTATGTAGAGTCATCATTGACTCAGGGTCTACTGACAATATTATGTAAGAGGAAGCAGTCAACAAGCTAAAGTTGACAAGGATACCCCACACCAATCCTTACAAGGTCACATGGCTCAATAAAGGCCAACATGTCTTAGTAAATGAACAAGCATGGGTGGAGTTCTCAATTGGAAGGTACAAGGACAAAGTCTTGTGTGATGTGTTACCCATGGATGCATGTCACTTGCTCCTAGGTAGACCATGGCAATTTGATCACCAAGCTATGCATGATGGAGCGAAGAACTCTTATACTTTCAAGAAGGATAAGGTAACATTCAAAATTCAGTCACTGTTAGAGGATGCAGAGGTGAAGACAGTAGGTCCTAATCTACTCATGGTTGGTGAAAAGGAGCTCTTAGAAGCCTTGGAAGAAGGAGAATGAGTTGGCTATGCATTAGTGTTAAGGCCAAGAGAGGTAAGTAATGACAAAGTAGCTAAGAAGCCAAAGTTACCTAAAGAGATACAAAATATGTTGCAGACTTATGAAGGCATTGTAAGCAGTGGACAACCAGCAGCATTACCCCCTAAAAGAGCCATAAGTCATAGGATAGACTTGATACCAGGGGCTACCCTACCAAATAAGGCAGCCTACAAGATGACCCCTCAACAAAATGAGGAAATAGCTAGACAAATACAAGAACTCCTAAACCAAGGTCTCATTAGAAAGAGCATTAGTCCATGTGCCATACCCACTGTCCTAGCACCTAAAAAGGGAGGAGATTGGAGGATTTGTACTAATTCAAGGGCCATAAATAGGATAACCATTAGATATAGGTTCCCTATCCCTAGGATTGAAGACCTAATGGATTGTCTAGGTGAAGCTAAGTACTATACCAAGATAGACTTAAAGAGTGGTTATCACCAAATTAGGATACATGAGGGAGATGAGTGGAAAACAGCCTTCAAAACTAATGAGGGTTTATATGAGTGGCTTGATATGCCATTTGGGTTGTCTAATTCCCCCTCCACATTCATGAGGCTCATGAATGAAGTCCTCAAAGACTACATCAGTAAATTTGTAGTGGTATATCGTGATGATATACTAATTTATAGCAAAACAAGAGAAGAGCATCTCAAACAGATAGAGTTGGTTTGCAAGAAGCTACATGAGGAGAAATTGATGATCAACTTAGAGAAGTGTGAATTCATCAAGACAGAGCTGGTGTACCTTGGGTTTGTATTATCTCATGGCAACCTGAAAATTGACATTAGCAAAGTGAAAGCCATCCTCAATTGGCCTACTCCAAGGACAGCAACAGAGGTAAGAAGTTTTCATGGCCTTGCTCAATACTATAGGAAGTTCATAAGACAATTTAGTGTTATTTGTGCTCCTATGTTGGATACCATTAAAGGAGGGATGAAGACTAGATTTGTATGGAATGAGCAAGCTAACAAAAGTTTTGAGTTGTTGAAGGAAAAGATAGCTACCCAACCTGTTTTGGTGTTGCCAAGCTTTGAGAAGCTATTCACTATTGAGTGTGATGCAAGCAATGTGGCTATTGGAGCTGTTCTAAGCCAAGAGGGCAAACCAGTGGCTTTTCATTCAGAAAAGTTAAGTGAAGCCAAGAAGAAGTATTCTTCTTATGACCTTGAGATGTATGCATTGGTTCAGGCTTTAAGGAAATGGAGGCACTACTTGCTTCCCAAGGAGTTCATAGTGTATTCCGACAACCAAGCACTTAGTTTCCTGAATTCACAAGAGAAATTAAGTCACAAACACATGAAGTGGGTTGAATACCTGCAAGCTTATACTTTTAATATCAACCACAAGAAAGGAGTACTCAACAAGGTGGCAGATGCCTTGAGTAGAAGAGTTCTTACCATTCAAGAGATTCAGTTGAAAAGCATGGGAATAGATCATTTCAAGGATCTATATGCAGATGATGAAGATTTTGCAGACATTTATAAGGTATGTGCTAAATACAAGAATCATTTTCATAGTAGATATGTTGAATATACTTTGCAAAGTGATCTCTTGTTTAAAGGGAATCAGTTATGTGTCCCTAGAGGCTCTATTAGAGAGAATTTGATACAAGAAAAGCATAATGGTGCATTGAGTGTTCACTTTGGGATCACAAAGACTCAAGAACTTGTTCAAAGGTTCTATTATTGGCCAAGGATGAATCTAGATGTTAGGAGGTATGTGGAAAGTTGTATAGTATGTCAAAAGGCTAAGGGTACTTCTTCAAATGTAGGCCTATACCAACCACTACCTATTCCTACTAGGCCATGGGAATGCTTGAGTATGGATTTTGTAGTTGGGTTACCCAAGACAAAACAAGGCATGGATAGTGTTTATGTAGTTGTGGATAGATTCAGTAAGATCGCTCACTTTGTGCCATGTAAGACAACCAATGATGCCAGCCAAATAGCCTCTCTTTTCTTCAAGAAGATAGTATGAATTCATGGGTTACCTATGAGCATAGTGTCAGATAGAGACACCAAGTTTATGAGTAATTTTTGGAAGACTCTTTGGCAGAGATTGGGCACTAATTTATCTTTTGGATCTGCATACCATCCCCAAATTGATGGTCAAACCGAGGTTGTTAATAGAATCCTTGGAAATCTATTAAGGTGCTTGACCAAGGAGTATGGTCAACAATGGGATCAGTTGACTGGACAAGCTGAATATGCCTATAATGACAATGTGAATAGGTCAATAGGGAAGAGTCCCTTTGCAATAGTCTATGGACTACATCCTAGAGTAGTCTATGAACTAAGAGACTTAAAGGATGGAGTTAAGGGAAGTGGATATGCTGATGATTTTCCCTATGCAATGCAGGAGATTCATGACACAGTCAGGAAGACATTGACAGAAAACACCATGAAGCATAAGACCAAGGTGGATGAGCGTAGAAGAGAAGTTCAGTTTAATGTGGGAGACTTGGTGATGATACATCTAAATAAGTCTAGATTACTGAAGGGAGTCCCTCACAAGTTGCAGATGAAGAGGATAGGTCCCTGTCCTATCTTGGTAAAGTATGGGAACAATGCTTTTAGAGTGGAGATACCGGAAGACAGTGGACTGTCCCCTGTCTTCAACATTGCAGACCTGGTTTATTACAAAGGACCACCACCAGACATGGATCAAAGCCTCAATGAAGTCATCCATGATGTGGAAGAGCTCAAACTACCTTCTGCTACATTCAAGCAAGCTGATAGTATATATGATACTAGGGTCTACAAGAAGACTAGAAACAAGGAATACAAGGAACATCTGATCAAGTGGCATGGTTAACCTGATGCTGATGCAGTATGGATCAAAGAACCAGAGTTCAAGAAGTTGGGCATCGATCTCAACTTACTCAATCCAAGGGTGGATTGAACTCTTTTGTTTTGGGGAGGATGGTGTAGGAGCACACCTAGGCTAACCTCCATAGTTAGGATATTTTGTGCTTGTATCTGACATTAGCCAAGTTAGAGGGCTTGTGTGTTTATTTTGGACCTTAGAAGGTCTTGCTTGTGTGTGGACTAGGTGAGTTAGTGTTAGAACTAAGGTCACCTTTTGGTCATTGTTTGTTGTTTTGGTTAGCTTAGCCTTAGTAGCTTAACGTTTCGATTTGAGTTTCTTAATGTGTTCCAAACACATGTGAGATGTAGGAAGGATGCTTTAAGGCCATTTATGATGTTAGTTCTTTCAACTACTTGGCATAGAGGTCCTATATTCTTGTTGGCCTAATAAATGTAAAGATGCCAAAAATTGTCATGACAACATTAGAAATTTATTGTTAATGTTGCATGCAACTCGACAACCTTGGATTCCCTAAAAGCTAGGAGTGGGGGAACAACTAACAGGCCTAGAAACTTGGAGAATGAATCTAAGATCACTAAGGGCTCGGATCCAGATTAGGCGAGAATTGTAACCAAAGTTTTGGAATAGAAAAGTGGCTCTGAAATTCTGTTTTGTGTGAACACCGAGCATTATAGTGTGACAGTGATAGAATACAGATTGAATGTTTTGATTTGATGTTAGACTAGTGTTCATAGAATAGTACTAAGACTTTTTCTTTAGGTAAGCAAGTTGATTTGAGTTAATTTAGTGTCTTGAATAAGTAGGTTAAGGTCTAGAGGTTTTCCTAGTCTTGTTCTGACCAGCTTGTTTGTCTATGGCTCCCCCATGAAATCTAGTCACAGGATCTTCCTAAGGGTAGATGAATGTTTTAGGGCAGCCATTGGTTTGCATATATTTAGTGTTAGGAGTCATGTAGAGTCGAGCAGCTATTTGTAATGTTAAATTCTAGGCGAGCTTAGAGTGCCCGGTTAGAGGTTTGACAGTGTGAATTGAAGAAAATAGGCAGGGGAGTGAAGTACAGTACGGGATAACCACAGTTCCAGGAGGAACACAAATAAGTCTTGATATGACAGAAGGATTGTGGAACTATTAATCCATTTGAGTGAGATTTGAGTAAGAAACCAGTAGGGCCCTACAAACTTGGCCTATTAGCCCTATCTGACCTAGACCTCCTCAAGACAAATTATGTCACCCGGTTGGAGAAAGGTTTGGTGATCCTTCAAGATGAATCCAAATGGAAACACATGGATGGTCTTCAAGATGTTTGGCACCCCTGCAATCAATTCAATAATTTGTGTGTGGATGGCACTTAGAGTCTTTTAAGTGTAGGAGGAAGTGTTGAAGTAAACTAAGGGTGATTGTCCTTCAGGGTTAAGCACAAGGAGTTAGGCTCTTAGAGAAGAGTTGTACAAGGTCTTAGTTAATCATCTAATCCTTTTTGAGACCCTAGAGGAGATTAGGATCCTAGGAGAAGACAAGAAATGTCTTCTTAGTACTTGTGTAAGCACACCTAGAAGCACATACACCAAGATACAATCAAATTCCCCTCCATAGAAAGGAAAGAAGAGAGACTATGCAACCCCCTTCCCCGCTGCCCCGCCCCTCAATGAGATAACATGCTACAAAGAAACACTCAAAGCACACTTGTGGAGTAACACTGGAACCTTAATCAAGCAACAAAGGATAAGATGAGTCAGATGCTAAAAACACTAGAAAATCTCAATTGTTGGAGCAACTCTAGAATCATGATAAAGCAACAGAAACAAAGATTGATTGTTCTGATGCCACGAAACATTGAAAAAATCTTGATATGGAGAAACCTTGAAATATTATTGAAGTAAGAGGAGATAGAATATTGTTCTAGAACTGAAATGAAGTGCATGGATCAAAATAACACCTTCCCAACTGACACCTGATGTTTAAGTGATCAACCAGAATGTGAATACACACAAATCTAAATGAAAGATATTTGAGGCTGAATCTAAAAAAGTGCATGGATGGCATCATAGACCTCCTTAATACATTTCAAATGCCACAAGAATCATGAAAATCAAGGATCATGGCAAAAAGTTATGAGCTTGGGAGCCAAAAATCCAAATTTGACTTCAAACAACAAATACAGGCACCAAACAATGGAGTTTGGAAAAATAACCTTCACCACTATAAAGTTCATAGAGCCAACTTTTCAACAATATCTCATTTGCAAAATTAACATGGCCATCCTATTTTATAGATTAGTATCTATTTTATTATTATTTCTCTCTTTCTCTTTTCTCTATAAGGTAAAATCAATGGAAATATGATGAAAACCTAAAAGGAACTAGCCTTGGAAGCTTGAATGTTATTATGTGGTTCAATCCCATACATACAAAGCTTCTCATTGTTGTACTCTTTGCATGGTGTGGATATGGGGTGCATCTACTAACCCCATAGGTAACTACAATTTAGTCTAGACAAACATTAGTGTGCTACAAATAAATCTAGTTTATTTAAAATGAGTTAATTCATTATGCCTATTTATTTGAAATGAATCCATATAATTTGGAACACAATCCAAAATACAACTTAGATTTTTCATTTTTTTTTCTTCAAGACCAATTTATTTGGAATTAGTCTACATTATTTGAAATATCTTGAATCTATTTGGAATACGACAAATTTATTTGAAATATGTCTAGTTCATTGTCCAAAACTTTTATTTTTAATCAATTTTATTTGAAAAATAATCTTCGTCCCATTTAATTTGGAATAGAGCTTATTTATGTAAAATATAGCCTAATGTTCTTAGAATGAAATCCAAATTATTCTTGATAAAATTTGGAGATTTTACTTAAAACAAGTTTATTTTACTTAAAATAGTATATCTAATCAAAGTATGATTTAATCAAATGCAAAGTTGGATCCAAACCCTATAATATGAAATAAGAGGAAAAAATCAGATTTGTAAATGTAACTTTTGGAGATTTAAACAAGGGTGGGTAGTATAGAGAAAAGCAAAGTCACACTATGAACCACAAACCCTAGGGGAAAATGAAGCTATAAAGCATAATATAAAAGAAAAATAAAACCCTATTCAAACTAGTGATAAAAAATAATCAATTGGAAAATTTATATTTCAAATATTAATGAAAGATAAATAAATCATAAGATCAAACCTTAGAAAATATAAGATAAGTCAAGCTTACCACCAATATAAACCCTTTTACATGATTCTAAACTAAATAAATCAAACCAAACATTAATTATAATTAACCTAGATTTACATCAATTGTAAATTGATAAATAAAAATAAATATTTGAAGAATATTGTTACTATGGTAAGAGTATGATCATCTAGGTGCAAAAATAAATTAAATGCTTGTATCTACTTAATGTTTGGGAATCCAAACATTTGTAAAAATATCCGTGGATGAAATTTGAGCACCTCTAGATCAGATGCAAGCTCTATGGAAGCAATCTAATACATGGAATTTCTGTGCCCTTATTCCGAAGACAATAATTGTTAGGGAAATCTGATGCATATAATTCCTCTTTGTTCCTTCTCCTATTTTAGAGCTTAATGATATCACATTTTCACAATCCATAATTGTTGATAAATATTGTTTCTAGATCCGATTATATTGAAATTTTTATATCAACATTGCGGATCACACTCCATATTCCTTATCCTATTTAAGATTTTAGAATATCATTATCCTATTAATATATTCTATGCTTCAGCATCTATGGCACAGAAAAATGCCTAGCTCAAAATTAGAGATTATGGTTATTTATTGTAAACCCCTTTCACAAGACAATGAAATACTCTAGCTATTATTCTTTATTCTATAGCTATGACAGTTGGTGCGACTATGCCTGATCTTGAAGTATTCTGGCATTACAGCTGCTGGCTGAGGAAGCCAAGAACAAGCTTATTCACCTCCTCAGGGAATTGCTCTTGAACAAAATGGCTCCCTTCTGGGAAAAACTTGATCTCCAGATTGGGCACTTGAGATTTCAGGACATCACTGTTGATATAATCCTCCATCCCTGGAAATTTGAGTGCATAATCTTTGCTACCCATTACTAGAAATGCTGGAACTTTAATAGTATAATCTGTTAACTCAGCCAATTTACCCCAGTTGCTGTATTGCAATTAACATCCAAAGTGCAGAGCATGTAAGTTGTATGATAGAATATCCTTACTGAAAAAAAAAAACAGTTGTTTTTAAGATTTACCTCGCCGAAGACATGTAGGGAACTTGCATAGCGAAAGCAAATCCTGACTTCTCATACAGGCTTGAGTAAGTTTTCAAGTCACTCTCGGTAAACCAAGATGGTAGTGGAGTTGCAGGATCATAGAGGTCCATGATCTCTTTACCCTCTTCTGCCTCTGGCATTTCACTTCTAGCGAAAAGGGTATATATGTTTCGTACCACTGTTTCTGCATCAAAACGCCCAAAGTCTGCCAAGGCTCTTCCGGGCTCCTATTATAAACCCCAAAAGAAAAACCCATCAGTAAACAATCCAGCTTAAGAGGTGAAATTAAGCTGCAGAAACAGGGAGAGAGAAAGATACCGCCCAATGTCTAACATAAAATCCTGGTGGAAACAAATCCAACGAAAAACTGCCTTGGCCTGGTACCAAATAAGGTAAACCCAATGTTATAATGCCTCTCACTCGCTCAGGGTAGAGCAGATACAGATAATATGCAATCGATGCTCCAAAATCCTTGGCCACAACAAATGCCTGTAGAACTCAGGGAAGCAGACATTTTGGATGTGAGTTGAGGATTCTAAATTATCAAGGGCCTATAAATTCATTGAATAGAGTTTTGGGTACTGACTTTCTGAATGCCAAGAGCATCAAGAAGGCCGGCCATGTCATCCACAAGATCTACAGAGTTGCCTTTCTCTATTTTTGAAGGCTGGTCAGAGAGTCCATAGCCTCTGTAGTCAGGAGCGATTGCATGAAATCCTGCATCTGCTAAGGCAATCATCTGATGACGCCATGAATACCAAATTTCAGGAAAGCCATGCAGCAACAGCACAGCTGGACCTGTAACCAAATCTCATTAGGCATGGCCATACATTATAAGAAGAATAAGCTAAGAGCAGATTAAGTAACCTTGAATAATGTGCGAGAAATACCTGATCCAATCTCTGCAACATGTAATTTCAGTTCCCCAACATCAACATGCTTGTGCTGAATTTTCTCCATGAATTTGACCACTCGATCGTGAAAACAGAGAAAATGTTCCGGGCTGAAGAAAAGCTATTGTTGGGGGAGTGTTTATAAGGTTCTCTCTGTGGAAATAATATCTTCAGGAATAAATGATAGTTACTAATATATGAAAATAGATTTTAGATGAATAGATTGAGACAATTATGCTCAATGAAATATGTGATTATGTGTGAACCTATTTCAAACCCACATGTTAGTGATTTTGATCCTTGCATGTGTAGGTTGGCCTTGTTATTTAACACATTGAACCTAAAGTCCTCAAAAATTTAGTCCTTGCAGTAAATTTTTGTTTGTATCTACACCTACAAAGAGAAGATTTGATGGTATTGAAGAACATAATTAAAACTTGCTACTCTAAGAGATGAAGGCAACTAGCTTCCCACTTTCCATCTTAGTCAATGATTCAATGATCTTGATACTTTATTGTAAAAAACACTAAGAAACAAATGTAAAATTTTGCCAAAATATGTGGTTGAGTTAATGAGGGATTTGAGACTTGAATAAGCGTGTAATGAGTGGTAAGTCACCTAGTGCATGAACTAAGGTTTTGATGCTTGTTGATAAAAGAGTTGATATATTTGGAATGTTTGATTCAAAATATTGTTATGATAAGAATATGAGTTATTTTAAATATCAAAGGTGTTATTAATGAGTGTTACTTGTTGATGGAGGGTGATCCTAGATGACATATAATGACCTAGTGTCAGTGTCCTTTTAAATATATCATATACACACAATTTGAAAGTTTCAGCATGAGAGTCCATAATGTTGAATCTAAGGTTATAATATTTTATTAAAAGCAATAATACATATCTAAAATTTGATCTTAATGAACTCATAAATTTGAAATGGCATGGATGTTCAAGCTTTGCACTCTTTGAAATAAATTAGAGTAAAGCTATTGCACAATTCTCTCCTTTAAATTTATGGTTTTTAGCATAAACAATGATTTTTAAACATATAATTTGGATTTGATTTCATGGTTGCAAGGCTATATTGGCTCATTAATGGAATCCTATAAAGTTTTCCACTTTACCACTAAATTGCTCATGAATACTCACCCAAATAATGGACATCTTTTTAGGGTAAAAAAACCCTTTTTTGATGGTCACCACATTAAACTAGGGCATAAATGACCTTTTGGATGTGCAAGGGGATCGTTGGTGTTGTAAATTTGAAATAAATGAATAACCAAGATATTTCTATGAGACAAATAAGCTATAAAACTATAAATAAAATAAGAAAATTACAAACTCAAAATTCCAAGAGGTGTGCAAATGTCAAGATGAAATAATTGCATTACAAACTAAAAAAAAGTTGTTGATGAATGACTGCATGCATCAATATACATGTATGCTAAATTATGCAACAATAAATATAAATATGTATGAATATACAAGATAGGTAGTGAGTTCATATAGAACCAAGGAGAAGATCAAGGTGGCAAAATCAATCAATAGGGAGTGACCACCAAGTGGTCTAAAAATAGTAAATGGTCCACCCTTTTAGGATGGTGATACCTCAACATCTTATCTCCTAGTTATTAAATAATTAAACTCACTTTATTAACCTAAGAAATATTATTAAAAGTGTAGGAGAAACCTAGGACTAAGGAAAAATAAATTAACTCACTAGAAGAATAAAAAACCTACACCAACACCCCCATTAAGTATAGCTTAGGTGGCTACAAAGATGATGATGGGTCTTAATAAATGAAGCCATTTTAGGTACACCCCCCCTCCCACAACAAGGAAGTACACCCCCCTCCATAATAGAGAGAGAGAGAAATAAAGTGGAAGGGAAAAGAAGCCCCACAAAGATATCCAATCATAGATGCCTAGAACTTGATGTAAAAGATGGTCCATGATCATCAAACAACACTACTCCCCTTAGGAAGAAACAAAACCAAAGGTGTATGGAAGATATCTCCCCATTTCTAAAAGGAATTGAATACACCTAAAATCAGTCAGGATAATCAATTAATTAAATACAAGTTATTTAATTAATAAACATCTTATTTTGTCTACTTATAAATAAATTTATATGGTTCACATTTTCTAATTCTTTTTTATCTTAAATCATATTCCTCTAATTTTAATTAAATAAACAAATTCAAATAGTTTGTTTTATTTAATTAATATCTTCTTACTAAATTTGAATAATTCTAAATTTAAATTTAGTCACATGTCTACAACTTTTCCTCTTGCCACCTCATCATGTGTCTCATGAATTTAAATATCCTTAATATTTAAATGGGATTTCTCTTCAACAAATTCTGAAACAAACTTGAGACACTTGGCTCTCTTCCTCCGTTTATTCTCTCTCACACTTGGCAAAGTGTTGTATTAAAGGGAACACTCTCTGTGATTCCCTCTAACTTCTTCTTCCTCCACCCTTGATCTCTCTAGCTAAAATCTTGACCATTGGTTGTTGCCACATCAAAATATGCCTTGGAAATCCTATAAGTGTAGCCTCATTCTACAACATTTCATATCCCAACTTTGAGCAATCTCACTCTATAGAATTTTCATTGGAGTATTTGTGAGCATTTAGTGTTTGAGCATTTAACATTCTTAGCATTTTAGTTTATAATCATGGCTTAGTTATTAGCCACACTTTAGTTATCATAGTATTTTTCATACAACATTTGCATCACAACATTTAGCATCATATCCTTATCACAGCATCATATCACTCATCTATCATATAATTCAACCAATCATGTAGGAATATATTTCTTGCATCTTCCAACATTTCGTTCTTCTAGTTGTCATTCTCAAGGTCATAGTGCACAAAGCAATCTAAGAGCCATTATGATTTAACGAATCCTTGAAGATAGGAAACAATGGGATGACCTTAGGGAATTTTCTTTGTTTTAATCCAATTAGTTTTGTGATTTGAATTCTCTAATACAATGTTTCATTGATTGTGTTGTATCTATTGCTTTTGAATTTACACATTTCAATACTTCACAATACAGGCATATGTAAGAAGAGTCTATTTATTCAAGAGTATAAATAACATGATATGTGGAAATAATACACTCACTAGGCTTAAAATCAAATGAAGCAATATCCCTAGTTGCATTATAAAATGTTGAGGTGAAGTCCTCATCAACATTTGTCACACAAAGTGGATAATAATTAGAAAACATGTAGATAAATGAAGACAAGTTCTGTAAAATTGATTAAAAGGTTCTCATAATCCCTATGAAGGATGGACAATGAGATATATAATGAAAAAATAAATGCTCATTAATATCAACCCAATAGTGCTTAGATTTTATATCTATATATATGTCACTATAATATGTATAGTATATTCTCATTAATAACTAATTTAGGTAGAATATCTATGTCATAAACTAAGATATTATGTTTTCTTATATAACTAATATATGTAATCAAATAAGTCATTATTTATGGTGAAGCATCAAAATTTACTTAGATCTTCTCTAGACTTTCTTCACGGTATCCTTATATGCAAAAGTGATATACATACTAAATTTCAAAGAGATGCCTTAACTTAAGTATTGTAAATTCGATAAAAAAAAGTACTATATTCCTTATGTTTCTTTTTATAAATGAATGTATATTTAACTTTTAATTAATATACAAGATAAAAGTATAGTATTCACACTCAAAAAAGTGGATGGTACAAATAAAATCCCCTAACATCTAGATAGGACTAGTTCCAAGTGATAGAAAGTAACAAGACGAAGCCCAAATATAATATAAAAAAGCTAAGCAGCTAAAACAATTCTAGCAGGAGGTGGTATTTATCACCAAGATTCCCTAAAACATCACCGAGGGTAGGATTTTTTGGAGAAGCCAAAATTTGAAAGCATAATTTCATGATATCTTCCACTAGTGAACAAATGAGTACAAAATAATGTCTATTATATAATACGAGAGTGTCTAAAATATACAATGATTTCATTGTATATATATAGGAAAGATAGAAGAGATGGGAAGGTAGGACCAAACATTTGACTACCCCTCCAAATGTGTAACAAATATTTTATCATATGACAAGTGTTTAAGTATGCATAAAGTGTGCATTAAATAGGTGTCTTAAAAGGTGAGTAAACGTTTCTCAACCACATGAAGTGAGTCTAAAAGATAAGTCCCTAAGTGGAGACATAACTAGTGCTAATAGGTCAACCTCGAAAAGGTGATTAGCTAACTAGATATGAAATAACCCTATCTACACTAAGATCTCCCCTTGATTAAAACTTAGGGAGGATAAATACAATGATGATGGGTCCAAAATACTAGGCCATGTTAGGTACCCATGTACACATTTATCGTAAACAAGGTAAAGGAGAAAAATCCCTCTCTAAAAGAAAAATGATACGATGAAAACACACAAGTGAAGAAGATAGAAGATAGAAGGAGGAATCATCATGACCCCCCAAAGAATACTTATAGCACAATGTCCAACAAATTTTCCCCCATAAGAGAAAAAAAGAGAGATGGTTGATGTGATGTCCCAAAAAAGTGAGAAGGAAAGAACTCCATGTGAGGAAATGCTCCCTCCCAAAATTGAGATTAGAAGAGAAACCATGTACACTCCCCTAAAAATACCTCTTGTTGTGTTGGTAGATGCTTGAAAATGGACGTTGAAGATAATCCATGATTCAAAGACAATGAAAATTCCCATGATGATGATTTCTAATGGTTCTCAAATATCTCCATTCCAACACTAAACTATGAAAAATGTTGATAGGATGAATTAGGTA
>VDFB02321865.1:62564-100310 GCA_007258455.2 Sequoia sempervirens
ATTTTTTTTTTAACTAAATCAAGTAGTTTAGAAACTACATTCAATTTTCCATAGATTATATTCTTACATATTTTTGAAATAATATAGATAACTTATTCAAATTTTTACATCAAGTTGTCTAACTCTGATTTTTCTGAATTTTCATTGCCACTTAAGGGCCTATTTTTTCCATGATGATCCTGCACATACCCATGATTTATATAATTTGTGATAAAATGGGCTATCTAAATCTTAAAATTAAATTTATAGATGAATTCCTTGCAAAATTGTAATGTGTTAAAAAAATTTGGCCAAATTTCATAACAAAGGTGAAAGTTATGCCTTATCAAAATTTAATGTAAAACTTGACTTTGGAGGCCAAAAAATAGTTAAAAAAAACAATTTTTTAAACAATAGTTTCACCATAGCATCCATGATAGAACCAAAAACTATTATAACTTGAAAAACCAACTCCCCATTTTTTAGATATAGTAAAAGGAAAATGAACCCCCCTTTACAAGAAGTTTGATATAGTTTGATAATTAGCATACAATATTAACATTTAACTAAACACTAACAATTAACCATTAGAAAATAAATAAAAATTAATGGTAACTATTAAAGAATTTTCCACCCTTCCATGGTGCTGGAGTCAAAGGAAAAATTGATCAATGAGTTGGTAGCCATTAGAAGGCCACAAACTAACTGGAAGGTCAATTGCCAACTTAGGTGGGTGAATAGGATACCAAGGGCATAGTATGATCCATGTAGCTAAGTGGTTAATGCAGATGCCACCATAATGATAGTTAAACAAGCCCAAGAAGAAATGATAACCTTTAAGGATGGAATCAAATACCAAGTTATGAGGACCATGAGAGGATTGTGAGGCTAACTAGGTGTAATAGAGGATGCTTGAGGTTGTTTGCAATCTCTATTTAAAAATGTGCAAATACAGTCATCAAGTGTGCAATAATATACTTGTGTTTTTTTACCTATGCTAAATAAGCTTGACCATTGTGGGGCACATGCCAGATGGTGAAATGGTCATGATGGTTGAGGTTTCACCATTTATGATGAGATTTGTTGGAAGATTTTGATGGATGGATTAGTTGCTAAAAAATTAAACACCACACTCAAAAACTTTGTAAAATGAGTAGTATCGACCTTTGGAGGGAGAGATCATGTTGCCTCTATGTGAAAAAGATAAAATAAGAGACCATTCTCTCCATCTTGTGTATCATTGTTGTCTTGTACACAAATAGCACTACAATATGATAATCCTTGTGTGAATACTCAATGCTAGATCTTAGAACAAATGCATTTAGTAAACCATAAATAAAGCTCCTTTGTGATTTTTGTAGCAAACTAAATGTGGTGATAAAGGCTAATGCAGAGAAGTAATAGTTCATGGTTTTAAATCCCACAATTTATGAAAATTTAATATAATGATGAACGACTTCAATGAAATTTATAATGATCAAATTTGAACTTCAACTTATACGATTTACAGCTTCATAGAGAGTGGTGGTGGAAACCATTCGATATATTCATCTCCTCAATGTTCCTACCTAGACCAAGATAGCCTCTACCAAATTAGGGCTAGCCAAGGCCAATCCAAGAAAAGAGAAAAATGATCTCACAACTTTTCCCTCAATAGAATAAAGAAAGAGCCCAAAACCTACAAAATATTATGGTGAATCCCTCCAAACAGGTTAATTTGACCAAAAATAGAGAAATGGGTAAGTGGTTGTTATTCATCCCTTCGCAATTTTTTTTTGTAAAATTTCCATATAGTATTCATCTTTATAAATTTTGTGTGATACTATTAGGTACAAGGGTATTTTTTGCAAAAAACCAAAAATTACTAATTTTTTTGAAACAAAAGGTATTTCTTCATTTCTCGGGCCTTCTAGACTTAATGGAAATGGCCATTTGGATCCATGAAACTCCAATGATAGGGTTAAGTGTTGGATTCACCTTAATTTATGAAGGGATATGCAATCATGGCTTTGATACCATGCTAGAAAAATAAAAGGTTTGAAAGTATAATCCAATGATATCTTCCACTAGTGAACAAATGATCACTAAAGCATGTCTATCATGTAATATGAGTACATATAAAATGTACAATGAGTGCCTTAAATATTTAGGCAAGGTAGAGGAGGTCCTAATAAAAGTAAAAACCATGTTTTCTCATATGACAAGTAATTGAGCATGTTTGTGCATGATATAAGTGTCTCAAAAGGTGAGTGCATTTATCTCAACCACATGAAGTGAGAATAAAAGATAAAAGTCCCTAAGTGGATACTTAACTAACTGGAAGGTCAAGTGCCAACTTAGGTGGGTGAATGGGATACCAAGGGCATAGTATGATCCATCTAGCTAAGTGGTTAATGCAAATGCCACCATAATGTTAGTTAAACAAGCCCAAGAAGAAATGATAACCTTTAAGGATGGAATCAAATACCAAGTTATGAGGACCATGAGAGGATTGTGAGGCTAACTAGGTGTAATAGAGGATGCTTGAGGTTGTTTGCAATCTCTATTTAAAAATGTGCAAATACAGTCATCAAGTGTGCAATAATATACTTGTTTTTTTTTACCTATGCTAAATAAGCTTGACCATTGTGGGGCACATGCCAGATGGTGAAATGGTCATGATGGTTGAGGTTTCACCATTTATGATGAGATTTATTGGAAGATTTTGATGGATGGATTAGTTGCTAAAAAATTAAACACCACACTCAAAAAATTTGTAAAATGAGTTGTATCGACCTTTGGAGGGAGAGATCATGTTGCCTCTATGTGAAAAAGATAAAATAAGAGACCATTCTCTCCATTTTTTGTATCATTGTTGTCTTGCACACAAATAGCACTACAAGATGATAATCCTTGTATGAATACTCAATGCTAGATCTTAGAACAAATTCATTTAGTAAACCATAAATAAAGCTCCTTTGTGATTTTTGTAGCAAACTAAATGTGTTGATAAAGGCTAATGCAAAGAAGTAATAGTTCATGGTTTTAAATCCCACAAATTATGAAAATTTAATATAATGATGAATGACTTCAATGAAATTTATAATGATCAAATTTGAACTTCAACTTATACGACTTACAGCTTCATAGAGAGTGGTGGTGGAAACCATTCAATATATTCATCTCCTCAATGTTCCTACCTAGACCAAGATAGCCTCTACCAAATTAGGGCTTGCCAAGGCCAATCCAAGAAAAGAGAAAAATGATCTCACAATTTTTCCCTCAATAGAATAAAGAAAGAGCCCAAAACCTACAAAATATTATGGTGAATCCCTCCAAACAGGTTAATTTGACAGAAAATAGAGAAATGGGTAAGTGCTTATTCATCCCTTATATTTTTTTTTTTGTAAAATTTCCATATAGTATTCATCTTTATAAATTTTGTGTGATACTATTAGGTACAAGGGTTTTTTTTGCAAAAAACCAAAAATTACCAATTTTTTTGAAACAAAAGGTATTTCTTCATTTCTCGGGCCTTCTAGACTTAATGGAAATGGCCATTTGGATCCATGAAAATCCAATGATAGGGTTAAGTGTTGGATTCACCTTAATTTATGAAGGGATATGCAATCATGGCTTTGATACCATGCTAGAAAAATAAAAGGTTTGAAAGTATAATCCAATGATATCTTCCACTAGTGAACAAATGATCACTAAAGCATGTCTATCATGTAATATGAGTACATATAAAATGTACAATGAGTGCCTTAAATATTTAGGCAAGGTAGAGGAGGTCCTAATAAAAGTAAAAACCATGTTTTCTCATATGACAAGTAATTGAGCATGTTTGTGCATGATATAAGTGTCTCAAAAGGTGAGTGCATTTATCTCAACCACATGAAGTGAGAATAAAAGATAAAAGTCCCTAAGTGGATACTTAACTAGTGTGAATAGGTCAACTTAGAAAGGGTGATTAGCTAACTAGATATGAAATGACCCTATTTACACTAACTAGATTATCATAAAATGGATCCCAACTAGTGAGTGAACCCTCTTCCTTAAAAGTATCCTCTAGAAATTTTGTTGAGGATGCATTAGAGAAATGACCATCTCGAACCTTGTTAACTTCAAGAAGATTAGGATCACCACATTCACGAGGAGGTAGAAGGTGGCTAAGAGGGATATGACCAATTGTAGGAAACATTATCTATGTTTCTTGTGGATTGAGAGTCATGGGATAAAGAACTATAGTCTAATATAGTAGAGTGATTGTAACTTCATCAATATCTTGAAAAGGGGAAGAGTAATAATATAGGGAGCATTAACCCAATGGTACAAAAGGTCCTACACATTAGACTCCTCAAGCTTGGACTTGAATCTTTATAATCACATTAGAGAAAATATTATAGCTTTAGTGTATAGAGAGAAATGAACATCAATAGAACATCCATAAAAAAAGAAAATATGTTCAAATTTGGTAATAATATAGAGAGCATTAACCCAATGGTACAAAAGCTCTTACACATTAGACTCCTCAAGCTTGGACTTGAATCTTTATAATCACATTAGAGAAAATATTATAGCTTTAGTGTATAGAGAGAAATGAACATCAATAGAACATCCATAAAAAAGAAAATATGTTCTATCTTTCTAAATGCTAAAGAGAATATCCAACCTAAAATAATGTCAAATTTAAGTATACTTGAAAGGGAGACATGGATAGTCCCCTAACATAATCATATTTCATGAAAAGAGATTAGGTTTAAAGGGATTAAAAAAATAATGAATCTATTAGATGGTGAATGGAATCTAGGCTAAATACCCTAACCTAAATCAATCATTCTACCATAAGCATTGAGGGACAAAAAATTAACCCAAAGATACTATTTTCTTGATATCCTCAAGGGAGAGCCAAATAGGTTGGTCAGGGTTTTGGTCCTTTTTTATTTGTGTGGGGTGTGATGATTAGAAGAAATGTATTGAACTAGGAGAATTAGGATCAAAGTGACAATTTTTTATAGAGCATAGAAAAAAGCAAAACAAAAAGACAAAAATAGAAAAAAAACCTAGAGTGCAAACAAAGAGGAACCTGGCATTAAAATCTGTGGTAGGATAGGGGCATTGAGTGCCCTAGTCTAAGAGTACTAAATTTTAGGGTATTACAACATGCATGGGCGTACCATAGTCAAAAGGTCTTTGACAACTGATATTAGGTTCCAAAGTTTGATAGTTTGCAAATAATTAGCTTACACTAATTTGTTGATGAAAGGTATAAGAATGCCTGAATTAAGGTTTTGAAGCCTTAAGATCTCAAATCCACTTCAATCAACTTTAGCCTTTTAATTGATAAAATGGATAGAGGGAGAAGGGTTGTGTCATATAGGGGCTTTCCTTGGTCAAACTCAATATTGGTGTTTCCACCTCCACAACGGTTATGATGATAATGATAAATATCATATGATCTAAGGGGAGCAGAGGAAAATAGATAAATATGAATGATAATGAATAGTAATGGAACTTACCACTCAAATCTAAAATCCTTGTTGGATTGAAGTCACTTTTTTCATCACATAGAAGGGGAAGTAGGAGGATTCTTAGAGATCCTACAAGTGTTAGTACACAATAATAATAAACATAAAGATTCATGAAATATCTTACAATGCATGAACATGAATTTATTGATGTGTTATAGACTATAATTAACTATAATTATGTTGTAGATATTCTAATTATTCTTCTCTTGAAGTTTCATTAATTTCCTTTAGGATTCTTGAAAGATATTAAGTTTCTTAGATGTTCAAATGCAATGAATAACTTATATTTATATGGATTTAAACATATTTTGCATTAACCATTAAGATAAGCTGATAAATTATTTTTAATTCCTAAACATATTGAGGCCGACAATCAAATATGAGATTTAGGACCTAATTAGATGGGACAGGGGTGTTGGGTGCCCTAGTTGAAGTATTTTAAGATTTTTCAAAGATTTATAAATAAGGGTTTATTTAACTTACCAAAAATAAAAATTAAATGAGTAAATCATAAACATAATTAGGTACATGCACTTAAGAGGGTGTGAAATCTAGTGTGAAATTATCAAGGGTGACAATTTGCAACACTACATTTATCCCCCACTTTAGTGAGGGTATGAACTTATGCTCATACTCACACTAAATTGTGGAGAATCCATAATATTCATTTTGTCAAAACATTAAGGAGGTAAGATAACACTAATTTGGGATATGTGATAGGCCCCAGGCTTAGGATCCTACTGAACAATAATGTTAAGGTAAAAGGAACACACAAACATATAAGACATGATGCAACAAAATATATAGTAAAACCAACATATGTGAAGCAAACATGAAGGAAACACAAAGGAAACACAAAGCATACACAAAGAAAACATAAAGAATACATGAAACATATAGAGCATTTAACAACAATGTTAGCATATATTATCTAAAAAAATCACTCTTTGAGTCAAAAAGGTAAAGATACCTTGATGTGAAAGGTTGTCTCAATACCAAGTGTCATCCCCTGAATGCACAAACACATAGAAGATTTCTAAAAGAGGAGAAGAATGTAGATAGTTGATCAATTTCTACAAGGGAATAATGCATACAAATAGATGGGGAGCAATCAATATAGAAAAAGAAGAGCACATGACATAGACACTAGCTTTCTTTGTCAGTAGGGGTCGTGCATATTATAAAACCCCCATGGACCACATGCCAACAAGTTGTATTTTGTTAGGTGACCATGGATGTGAAAATTAAAGCACACAAGCTAGCAAGTTGTGTTATGCTAGGTGGCTTATAAAATACACCAATTCATAAGATAGCAAGTTACATTCTGCTAGGTGACCATGTATTATTAATGCCTCATGGAGCATACAAATTTGTAACATCTCAAAGGAAAAATTGATAACCACACTTTAGGGAGCACATAATTGTTTAATGCCTCAAGGGATGAAATCAAGCCTTAGGGAGTGCATAAATTTTCAATGTCTCGAGGGATGAAATTATGCCTTAGGGAGCACATAAATGTTTAATGTCTCAGAGGAAAAAATCACACCTCAAGGAGCACATAAATGTTTAATGTCTTAGGGTACAAATTGATAATCTTACCTCAGGGAGCACATTAATGTTTAACATCTCAAGGGACAAATTGATAACCATGCCTGAAAGGGCATTCTAAAAAAACCACCATAAAGGGGAACATATAGTGTGAGAACCTTTGAGTGTGAGAAGTAGCAATAATGAGATATTTTTAATAGCCTTGGAGTGCTTAAGTTTTTGTATAAATAGGGGAGCATTATTCATCTCAGGGGATGCATAATTGCATTCTTATTTTCTTATTTTTCTGTGAGTTACTCTGCAACATTTCTGAGTTTAGAGTTTTGTGAAAATATTGAGAGATAGAGAGAGTTTAGTGAGGTTACTTTGTGAGAGTTTTTCAAGTGAAGTTAGAGTTAGTGAGAGGCTAAGTTTAGGAGTTGCAAGCTAATTTTGGTGAAGGTTGTGCTAGGAATCCAGATTTGTCAATTGGAGCTTTCTAAATACATGCATGCTATTTTTCTACTCTATTTTATATTTTTATTTGGAAAGATTACACGATTGTTTTATGATGTTTGAATTGAATGAAAAGAGAAAATTTAGATGCATTATTATGATTGTGTTTGTATTCTTCTTGAAAAGTAAGAAAGATACTTTTTAGAGCTTAGTTGCTTATAAATCCATAAATGGGTTATATTAGTATATTATATACATAGGAAGGAGTGTTTGAGTGTTTTCTATAAGCTATGCTAAGTTAAAGCTTATATAGTTATAGTTTGATTTATTAAGGGGTTTGTGAAGATTGGTTTATGAATTAATTTGAATTACTTTAGTGAACTTGAAAAGTATATAGTTTATTCTTGGGGTTAGGATAATCCAGTGAAGGGGATAGCCTATGCATAGAATATGTGTGGTCAATAAAAATCAAGCTAGGAAGGTGTGTGAATAGGATGACTCTCACTCGAAATAGCCGAGTGTTGAATTCTTTGGCCAAAGTAGTGTAAGTTGCCACTATTTACACTATCAATTTACTGTGATCCAATTATGCATGCTAGTCCGAGATTGTCATACATGTAGGTTGTAGCCATTGTATGGGAAAGTTCTAGTTTGTAGGACACAACACCAAGCTCAAGAAAGGATAGTATTATGAGGTTACCAAACCAATCTATTCATCGAAGGGTAGGGACATCTTACCATTAGGTAGATGTGGGAGGGACCGCAATAAGTTTGAGGTTGGTGGAAAAGTGCTTGAGTGATGCTTCTCCTCATCAGTTGGTGGCCAAAATTTGAAGGGGGTTACTTGGACCATATGTATTTCTACTGCCAGAAAGCTCAAAGGAGCTATGTATGTATTCTTGTATCCATTTATATGGAAGATTGTAAACATGAAAAGTTAACTTGAGATTATTTATTATGGAAGCAATTCTTTAGAAAGATTGTGATATTACAATATAATGCAATGGAAGTTTGGAATAGTGTTTATTTCAAATGTGCATGTTATCTATGTTTTAGAAAAGAAATATTTTATTGCTACATGATGGCACCATGGTTTATTCACTAATTGTTAAAAGCGTAGGAAATTTTTTGAGTGGAATAATGGGCATGTTACAGCTATGATGTAAATTATCATTTTCAAATTAAATGTCAGATATTATTCTTTACCTTTTCTTCCATTTATTACTATGTGACTCAAGAAAGTAAAGAAAAAAAATAAAGCCATTAAATTCTAATTTGAATATAGAACCTGTAAAATATATATGGTGGTGTTACTTTTAGAATGGTTTTCAGTTCAATTATTTCATTATGTATATATGTTATCCTCCTCTAGATTTTTGTATTATTATTTAATATTGTGTTTTTTTTGCATTCCACCACATCTATTATTTTGTGAGTGACGAGAAAATCTTATCCATTGTAAGATAATGCATAACAATACATTTTCTCAAGTGTATCTATTTTGGTTTGATGGTCGGGTTATTCAAAATTTCCAAGATCATCTTATAATGTTATAGATTAATTTTATAAAGGTGTTGTGGAATTAAGACAACAAAATGCCAAGTATTTAATAAATTTACATATGGGTTATTTCAATTATTACTTAAAGCTTGTATAAAATTTAGAGGGATAATTCAAATGTAGGTGTTTTTTTTACCTATTCATTATTTGAATGATCTTTGGGTCTTCATTGATGATTATGATACAAGATGACTTAATGAATTTGTTTTTATTTTGAGTCCTTTTTTCTCCCAATAATTTATTATTAGATATTCAAAATGCTTTGTTTCCAACAAGAATTTTTTTATGTAAAAGTTGGTTATATAATGCTATGGTCAATTCTCTTGCATGGTGAAAGGATTTTCCATATGTTTGTTGTTTCTTTTTAGTTCATCCTAGTAATGCCTTTAATAGCACTCTTATCACTCCTAAGATGTTGGCAAATCTTGGTCCTTATAAATACATTGGCAACAAGTATACTTGTTCAAAACAAAGATTATTAAACTATTATGGAGATGAGAACTAATTATACTAATACTAAGAAGATGATTAGTACTTTTATTGTCATTTATTACCTTTTTATCTGAGAATCAAGAATTATGATCACCATATAAAGGTATGAGATAATTATTAGTTTTCAAAAGACAAGTGTGCTAATTATGACTATAAATAACATCAATGAGTGTCATGAATGATAGAAACAAATTTAATCTCCATAAAATTTGAAATTTGTTGTGTAAGATTAAACACTTACACATAGTACTATCAATCATCCAGCATAAAACTATTTTTATGGATGTACAAATAGCATAAATGAATCTAGAAAACACTTTTTTTTTTTAATTTCATACCACTTTTTATTGGAACTAATTATATCCATACTTTTACATAAAAGGTGAAACTTAAATGAATAGGTTAGATTATTACCAAATTGAATTTATTTAATGTCCATGCATATATTATTATAGATATTTTATTTAAAGGAAATTCAATAATTGAAGAAAAAAATATAACTTAATTTTTTTTAATATAATAGAATTGTATACATGTATATTTCATCAAGTTATTTCATGTAGTCTTACATATCATTTTTTAACAAACTTAAAAGCCATAAGTAAATATCAAAAATAGGAGATATCTTGTTAAATGTCTACATACATAATCCAAAATCAATATCAACTATACATAAAAAAATGTCAATGTAAACATATAAATAAATATCAAATATACAGTTAAGTATAAGTTTAAATAAACATAAATAAATGTCAATGTTAAATTACACATCTGATCATGTGATACTTTCAAATACATAAGTAAACTCATTATGTAAAATGGTTGATCATCATGTGTACTCTTGCTTGAGTGACCCTCAAAGTGACCCACTGTGTGTTGGGAGAAATCTATATATTTGTGGCTAGTAATTTAGTAATAAAAACATATATTATACACATTAAGAAGTTCTTACATATCAATAATTTAGCATGTACAAACTTAAGGTCATGCAACATGACAATATAACTTTAAATACATAAGTGAATGTCATAATATAAACATATCATAATGTAAAATGGCCAATCATCATGTGTGTTGCTAGTTGAGTGATCAATTTTGTGTTTGAGCGAAATCTACATTTGTGACTAGTAATTTAGTAACAAAAACATCTATTGTACACTTCATGAAGTCCTTACATATCAATAATTTAACATGTACAACCTTATGGCCATGCAACATGACAATTTAACTTCATATCTCAAATTTCTATTTAAATAAGAAACTTAAATAATGTTTAGATAGTAATACCAATATAAACTTCTTCTAAATGCTACCATCACCATGAGAAGTTTCATATTATCTATAATTAGTGAAGATAGAATGGTAATGTAAATTTAAGACACTTTAAGTTAGTTATAAAGATTTTATATAGTCATCACCTATGAGGTAAGAAGCCCCAATAACTTGAGGTTAGTTTACAATTTATGGAAAAAGAAAACATCTCAACCCAATAGTTTCACTAGGATAAGTGCATGGAAATGGGAGGCAAAAAGGGAATCAAAAGTTGTCACTTTTTCTAAAAATAAAAAAATTAAAAGTAATTCAAGATATCTATGCTCAAAATTTTAAAATATGATAATAATTTTTTTAGAAGTGCTTATAGTTTTTATCTGTCTAAATTGATCATTTTAAATTTTGTAAATTCTTTCAATAGAAAGCCACCTAACATAATTTAGTGTTTGCTATTTTTTTTGCTAATTTTTTAATGAATAGGTAACTTTTTACTAGTTTTGAAAGTGGACAAATCCTAGAAAAATATTGTGTTCCATGTATTTGGTAATTTTTTGCCTGATCTTGAACTTCTTTGGCATTACAGCTGCTGGTTGAGGAAGCCAAGAACAAGCTTATTCACCTCCACAGGGAATTGCTCTTGAACAAAATGGCTGCCTTCCGGGAAAAACTTGATCTCCAGATTAGGCACTTCAGATTTCAGGAAATCACTCTTTATATAATCCTCCATTTCTGGCGATTTCAGTACATAATCTTTGGTACCCATAATCAGAAATACTGGAACCTTAATAGTATAATCTGTTAACTCCGCCAATTTACCCCAGTTGCTGTATTGCAAATTAACATCCATAGTGCAGAGTATGTAAGTTGTATGATAGAATATCCTTACTTAATGTTTGAAAGACAAAACAAAAACGATTGTTTTCAATACTTACCTCATAAAAGTAATGTATGGAACTTGCATAGGGAAAGCAAATCCTGATTTCTCATACAGGCTTGAGTATGTTTTGAGGTCATCCTTAGTAAACCAAGAGGGCAGTGGAGTTGCAGGATCATAGAGGTCCATGATCTCTTTACCCTCTTTTGCCACTGGCAGTTCACTTCCAGAGAAAAGGGTATATATATTCCTTACCACTGTTTCCGCATCAAAACGCCCAAAGTCTGCCAAGGCTCTTCCGGGCTCCTATTATAAACCCCAAAAGAAAATCCATCAGTAAACAAGCCAATTTAAGGGTTGACATTAAGTGGCAGAAACAGGGAAAGTGAAAGAGACCTTCCAATGTCTAATATAAAATCCTTCTGGAAACAAATCCAACTGAAGAGTTTCTTGGCCTGGTCTCATATAAGGTATGCCCAATGTTATAATGCCTCTCACTCGCTCAGGGCACAGGAGATACAGATAATATGCAGTCGTTGCCCCAAAATCCTTGCCCACAACAAATACCTGTAAAACTCAGGGAAACAGTCATTTCAGATGTGAGTTGGCGATACTAAGTTACAAAGGGCCTATAAATTCATTGAATAGAGTTTTGGGTACCAACTGTCTGAATGCCAAGGGTATCAAGAAGGCCGGTCATGTCCTCCACAAGATCTACAAAGTTGCCTTTCTCTATCTGGGAAGGCTGTTCAGAAAGTCCATAACCCCTGAAGTCAGGGGCAATTGCATGAAATCCTGCATCTGCTAAGGCAATCATCTGATGACGCCATGAATACCAAATTGCATGAAATCCTGCATCTGCTAAGGCAATCTCCTTAGGGCATGGCTATACATCATAAGAACAATAAGCTAAGATCACATTATAAGAAACCTTGAATAAAGTGCGAGAAATACCTGATCCAATCTCTGCAACATGTAATTTTAGTTCCCCAACTCAACTGGGAAAAGGAGAAAATATTCAGAGCTGAAGAAAAGCTGTTGTTGGGGAAGTGTT
The DNA here is from genome assembly GCA_007258455.2 of Sequoia sempervirens. NCBI lineage: Eukaryota > Viridiplantae > Streptophyta > Pinopsida > Cupressales > Cupressaceae > Sequoia > Sequoia sempervirens. The sequence goes on from VDFB02321865.1 coordinate 75,292, forward strand.
TATAAGGTTTTGCAAGTGATTGTCATCTTAAGAACGGGTCATCTGCTATTGGAAAGTTAAAAACAGAAGCCAAAGTCCACCATTGTTGGGGCAGCTCAAAATATGTTGAGCTGGTCATTCTGAATAGCTTTAAATAATACCCTCTCTCTACCGACTGTCACATGTGAGCAGGGATGAAATCAGAACAAAAGCGACCCTATTTTTTATACAGTTTTTATTTTTGTAGTGAAACAAATCAATTTTAGATATAAAAACTGAGTTTAAAAATGTGTATTTGATTAGATTTAAAATAGAAATGAAATAAAAGTAAATGCATATCTTGAAGTTAGAAAAATAAGAGATTAATTTGACTACGATAAATGATAGTTATTGATATTTGAGATTAAATTTGAGATGAATAAACTAAGACGATTATGTTCAATGAAATATGTGATTGTGCATAAACCTATTTTAAACTCACACATTAGTGATTTTGATTCTCACATGTGTAGTTTGACATTGTTATTAAGGAATTCAACCCAAGGTCTTAAAAATTTTAGTATTTGCAATAAAGTTTTGTTTGTGCCTACACCTACATAGAGAAGGATTTGATGGTGTTGAAGAACATAATTAGAACTTGCTATGCTAAGAGATGAAGACAACTAGCTTCCCACTTTTCATCTTAGTCAAGTGTAATAACTCATTCTAAATTATTACTTAATTTATATTATTGCAAATGACATATGAATATATTTAAAAAGACATAACTAAGTAGCTATAGTTAATCATAGCAACAAATGTCTAATTAAAATGAGTCAAAAAATTATATATGCAATTTGAAAGTCAATTACAATATCTTAGTTTGACTTGGCTCATAAGGCCACCAAATCAATACAATGTACAACTTTTACATCAAGGTTACGTCATAGACTAAAATAGTCTTATTGTGTGTACTGTTTTTACCCCATCTAAAATGCAAGAAATAAACTCAAGGAAAAGGATAAAAACAAAACAAAACAATTAGATTAGGGTTTAAAGTTGAAACTCAAACTTGCAAATAAAATACCAAAATATTACCTTGTTTGAGCTTGATGAGTTTGTTTGCCCCTTTTGATGGCTTCATATGTGTGCTTCTAGATCAATTTCGGCAACATAATGGCTTGTTTTTGCTTGATTCTGATCACCAAATGACAAGGATGCAAGGATCTAGCTATGGAGACTAGATGTATGCTTAAGAGATCGAGATGATAAATGAGATAGTTGTATGTGCTAAAATGAATGTGAGAGTGAAAAATGACTAAGTCTTTTAGTCATTAGCAAGAGAGGAGATGATTGAATGGCCAAGATTGATTCTTGGAAGAAGATCAAGGGTTGAAATCAAGAGTTGACAAAAGGAATTAAAATTTCCTTTTTAATATGCATGGGAATGATAAAAGGAATTAAAAATTCCTTAGGGACATGGGGTGAATAAAAAAGAATTCAATATTCCTTGGAGAAAGGGAAGAGGAAATAAAAATTCTTCTAAAAACCTTGGATGAATAAATGGAATTTAAAATTCCATTGGAAAGGACATGGGGATTGTAAAATGGTATTTAAAATTCCATGGAGTGTTGGAGGAATAAAATGGAATTAAAAATTTCATTAGGATGTGGGTAGTATTTATTAGGGGGTTGACCATGGGTTAGACTGGGCTAATTAATGGATAATTAGGATGTGGAAGTGAGGGATTAGTGGGGTGGTTAGACTAATTGAGGAAGATTAGGGACAACTTGCATACTATGGAGGATGTGACACCTCCCTAATCAAGGATTAGGAGTGTGCACATCTCTAACCAAGGATTATGCAAATTAATCATGATTAGAAAAAGGTTATGGAGGATGGGACATGTGGGAATTATTTATTTAATTCTTTAGAGGAAAGGGTTAAGGGATGGGAGTAAATAATTTAAGGTAATTATTTACTTTAGGCTAGAATTTAGAGATGATAGAAGAAATAAATTAGGATAAAAGGATAATGAATATTAATATATAGGATATAAAATTGGTCGGATTAGGGGTAAATTGACCAAATAAAAGTGGTCAATTTTTAATGTCTACATTTTTCCCCTCTTTGAGATGGTGTTATGAAGTAGCATCATTTCAAAGAAGATTAAACATAGCACCTAGAAGAAGATGGTTAGATTGTCAAAGATGCCCCAGTCATTCAAAGGATTGACTAGGAGGAAAGATGATGGGAGTGAAGATGAAGATTAGGAATTATGGATGCCCCCTCGAGAGGACATGCGGGTTCAAGAGAAAATGGTTGTGCTCTCGAAATGGATGATATGATGCAAGGGTAGATGGGAGAGATGATGCAAAATGATGGAGAAAATATGCGATGGGAGGAGGAAGATATAATGAAAGGAGAAGATGAAAAGTAAGCAAGCACAAATAGATTCAAGGAAAAAATATGATGTTTCCCCAGTCCAAGCTACAAGCCAATATGGATTGATGATTGATGGAGCATTGTTGATGAGGGAACGATATTTCCCAAAACAACACAAGGATGGGGAAGGATACATCCCAATAATGATGATGATGGAAGTGTTGTTGATGAGGGAATGGTATATCCCAAATCAAAATAAGGATAGGGGTGGATACATCTCGATGATGATGATGAGAGTGTTGTTGATGAGGGAACAAGATATCCCAAAACAACACAAGGATAGGGAAGGATACATCTCGATGATGATAATGATGGGATAAAGGCTTGTAGCAAGGCTAAGACCATGACCAAAGATGTGATTAGATGGTTTGTGCTAGATTGAATGGATTAGGATTGGATTGAGATGTGAGATTATTGAAATGAATGAAGAGGACGGAGGAAAAGATGCTTAGAATAACAAATCTATATTATCATAAGAAGATTAAGAGATGATGAAATGATGAGGATGAAGATAGTGGAGTGATGAAAATAGATAGGATAGATAGATGAGGGAGAGTGATGAAGGATGAATGGATTAGAAATATTTAGGGTGAATGGATGGGGGGATTTTGATAGATGAGAGGTTGGGAGATGGGGAGATGAATGGATAGTAACCAAATCAAGCAACTTAATTAGTATTTGTTATGCTACCATGTAATGAGCACTTAATTTGATATAGCATGAGGTATTATGCACCAAGGTATAAGGAACCAAGGTGATGTTGTATCGCATGCATAGGGCTAACGCAACAAAAAAAAGGTTAATCCAACATCCCAAAGTCACAGGGGCTTTGGTAGGGCCAATGTTGGAAAACCACAAACACAAAGAATGCCCCATCATAACACAAGACCACAAGGATCTTGGCGGGTACTACGTGGCACGACCAAGAAAGTACGATCACACAAAAAAGCAAGATATGCCCCTATTTCTACCAATCAAAGTGCACCATGATATGATGGATCGTGGTGACCTTGAGTAGGTATAGTAGGAAGCTCAAATGATAAACAAAATGAAAAAGCACCACGAAATTACAATGAATCTCAAATATCCTTTGTCATAAGGATGATAGGTGGATGGGATTGACACGGTCTGATGTGAGGAAGGAAACATCCTACTAAGATTGAAGATGGGTGGAGTAGATCATAGGATCAACACAACTCAAGATAACTAAAATTGATTGGGACTGCCAAGGGCTAATGGATTTTGTTTTTTTTATTTCCAGAAAGATAAGTACACTCTTAATGACATGACAAAGACAAAGAAACAACCTAAAGTATGAACCTAGGCCTCGGGGGCTCATCGATGATGACCTTGCCTACTTGAAAGCATAGAGGCAACGTAGTTCAATAAAAGACCAACTATAGACAATAGCTAAGGTATGATGAGATGCAAAACCTAATGATAAGTAGATACAATGATGGAGCCTATATGATGACACAAGACTAATTGTGTGGATAGGATGGTTGATATGTTATATGTGGATTGCATGAAGCTCAGAAATGGGATAGTCATCAAAATCATCAAAATATGAATTGGGAGGATGAGATGAAGGACAGATGATTAATGAAAAGTGACATGTGATTAGAAAAATGTGGGAAATAGATACAAGTGATGATAGTGAGATAGATGGCATTGCAGGGCATGGGGGTATCCTATAGCTAGATACCAATGAAAAGGGATTATGAGATAAAATGAGGATAGAGATAAATGGATAGAGAGATGAGGATGGGGGATGGAAGGGATGTATAGAAAGATAAGGATGGGGATATGGAAGGGATTTTTTTGGATGGATGGATGGGGAAGTTAAGGATTTGGAATATGGAAGAGATTTTTTTGGATGGATTGATGGGGAAGATGGAAGGAATTTGTTTGGATGGATGGATGGGAAGATAAGGATTTGGAAGATGGAAGGGATTTTTTAGATGGATGGATGGGGAATTAAGGATTTTGAATATGGAAGATATTTTTTGGATGGATGGATGGATGGGGAAGATGGAAGGGATTTTTTTGGATGGATGGGAAGATAAGGATTTGGAAGATGGAAGGGATTTTTTGAATGGATGGATGGGGAAGATGGAAAGGGTTTGTTTGGATGGATGGATAGGAAGATGAGGATTTGGAAGATGGAAGGGATTATTTGGATGGATGGGAGGGGAATTAAGGGTTTGGAAAATGGAAGAGACTTTTTAGATGGATGGATGGGGACGATGGAAGGGATTTTTTTGGATGGATGGGTGGGGAATTGAGGATTTGGAATATGGAAGATATTTTTTGGATGGATGGATGGGGAATATGGAAGGGATTTGTTTGGATGGATGGATGGGAAGATAAGGATTTGGAAGATGGAAGGGATTTTTTGGATGGATGGGTGGGGAATTAAGGATTTGGAATATGGAAGAGATATTTTGGATGGATATATGGGGAAGATGGAAGGGATTTTTTTGGATGGATGGATGGGAAGATAAAGATTTGGAAGATGGAAGGGATTTTTTGGATGGATGGATGGGGAGGTAAGGATGGGGAAGATGGAAGGATGAGCATGTCAAATGATAGAAAAAAAAGGATGGGGATATGGAACAATCATGGTATGAAGGGATGAAGGTTTTGGAAGGAGTAATGGAAGGAGGATGGAGAGATAATAATAGTGATATGGAAGGGATGACAAGGTGGATGAATGATGTCTCCTAGGACTATGTTACAAAGCCAAAATATGACCCACTCTAGACATGTCATGTGTGATGAGGCAAGAGGTATGGGAGATATGAGCATGGGTAGACAAGGAGTTAAAGGAAAGGGACTGTAGCATGGTGGATGTATAAGGGAGATGGATGATAGTAGGATGGGTGGAAAAGGAAAGGAGAGGGATTGTAGCATGATGGATGGATGAACCTAGATGGATGATAGTAGGATGGGTGGACAAGGAAAGGAGAGGGATTGTAGCATGATGGATGGATAAGGGATATGGATGATAGTAGGATGGGTGGACAAGGAAATGATAGGGATTATAGCATGTTGGGTGGACAAGGAAAGGAGAGGGATTGTAGCATGATGGATGGATAAGGGAGATGGATGATAGTAGGATGGGTGGAAAAGGAAAGGAGAGGGATTATAGCATGATGGATGGATGACGAAGATGGATGATAGTAGGATGGGTGAACAAGGAAAGGAGAGGGATTGTAGCATGATGGATGGATAAGGGAGATGGATGATAGTAGGATGGGTGGACAGGGAAAGGAGAGGGATTGTAGCATGATGGATGGATAAGTGAGATGGATGATAGTAGGATGGGTGGAAAAGGAATATGATAGTATGGATAGACAGGATGGATGCCAAGAGGGTCCAAAGCATGTATAAATATTTTCCCTTTTCCTTATCAAGATCACAAGGAAGATGGATGGAGTGGGATAAATGGGATATTATAAGTAGGTTAGGTGCATAGGTTGGATGGAGGAGATGAAGTTGCACCCAAGGTTGGAAGTAAACTGGATGGGGATGGAATGGATCTTATGTTTTAGGTTTAATATGGTATTTTATTCATGGTGAAATGGAATATGGATGAAAGGAAGAGGAAGGATGGATGGATGGAAATCATGGAAGTGGTATGGATGGAATGGATAATGGATGGATGGAAGGACAGACAAACAGAAATGAGGAAGGTGGATGACAGTGAGATGGATGGATAAGAATGGATAGTGGATGGATGGATATGGATAATGGATGGAAATATGGAGGAATGGAATATGGTGGGGGGGGATGGAATGGACAGTGGCATGGAGGGACGGAAGAGAGGATGGATGGATGGAAGAAAGGAGGAGTAATGGATACACAGGGATGGACACACAGACGGAAAGGAATGGATGGATGGATGGATGGATGGAGCGGAAAAGGACGGTGGTGCCTATAACCACAGGATGCTGGATTTATGTATTTTCACTTTGGCATCCAAAGTGCTTTTAATAGCAATGGGATGAGTGTGAGGAGATGGATGATGTGGAGAGAATATGAATGGAGTGAGGGAGGTAGGATTTTGGAGATGGTGTGTGGATGGAGGAGCTATAGTATGTGCCTTTGTTGATCCTAATTAGGGATTATGAGAGTGGATTTTTTTTATGATGGGTGATAGGGATAGGTGATTGATGGATGAGGGGATGAGTAGGATGGAATGGAGGAGTTGATTTTGGGATATAAGGTCCTAAAATGGATTTAGTGTGAGGATGTGTGATGGTGGATGGAGGGACATAAGAACCTAAAATGGATTTGGAGGATGAAGGAGGAATATGGATGGTTTTTTTGAGATGATATGATGGAGGGGGATGGAAACAAATGGTTTAGTGGAGTGATGGGAAGAGCCTATTATTCTTTTGGAAGAGGCCCATTGAGGATGTATGGAGGTTGTACCAACATTTTTGGATTGTGAGTCTTGAGATACATATCCAAGACCTTGTTCATGTGGATGTTTTTTGACATGGATGGGCTCTAAAATACCTTGCTCATGAAGGCCTAAACCTTTTCCTTGATAGTGCATAGTATTGATAATTCGATCTATGGTAGGATGCTTATTATTTTGGAAACATGGTGCAAGTCCATTATTAGGTGGGGGAGGATGGGTGGTGTATATGCTTTGCTATTCTTCTACAAGAAAACCACCATGGATGAATGTAAGAGGACCAAGGGGATATTAAAGTGGTGTTGGGATAGCTTGATTAGGTGGCGATGAAGGATCATGAGATGGAGATGATGGGATGGTAGCATCTTGATTGGGAGGAGTGAGCGATAAGGGATCATGAGAGGGATTAGGTGGTATGATAATATCTTGATTTATAAGGGGATCATGGGATGGAGTGGATGGGATAACAAGATCAGGATTTGGTTGAGGAGAAGGATCATGAGATGGAGTGGAAGAGGGATTATGATCTTGAGATAGAGTGGATGAGATGGTAGGATCTTGATGTGGATTACGGGATATGTTGGTATGCTTTGGATAAAGCTCTTGGCATGTTTCAACTTGTGTGAGTGGCATGATGATAGAGGATTCTTGGATGGACTTGTTGGATGGGGGAGATGGAAGTATGGAGGATTCATGAAGATCATGGGAGTGGATTTTGGTGATACTAGGAGTAGGAGAAGTGGATTGGATTTGGGTGTCTTTGATGGGTTTGGTGGTTATAGGAGCAGAAGATGGGGATTCAATGGATTCAATGGGTTTGATGGTTTCAACAATTTCGAGGGTGTTAGGAGTGGTAATAAGGGTGATAGATGCAGGATGGAGAAGGGCCTCATTACTAGTGAATGCACATGGTGGAGTGGGGTGGCATGGTTCCATGACATTAATATGTGGATTTAGGGATTTCTTCTTTCTCATGATTCTTTGGATGACATATAGAAGGAGATACTTGTGTATTTTAGGCTTTGATTGGGTGATGGGAATAGATGAAGGGTTATGAATGGGTGGAGGACTAAGATTATGGATTGGTGGATTAGGATTAGATGGGTGGATGGGATTGGATGGAGGACTAAGAGTAGGTGGAGGATTAGGATTGGTGAGGGGATCAATATTAGATGGAGGATTAAGGTAGGATGCATTGGAGGGATGATATGATATGATGGAGTGGAAGATGGAGTGACATAGGAAGATATGGATTGTGGATTAGGATAGGAGGAAATGGATGGTGAATTAGTATAGAAATATGTGGATGGAGGATTGATGTTGGAGAAAGTGGATGGGGAATTAAGGTAGGAAGATTGGGATGGTGGAATAGGATTGGAGGGATTGGATGGTGGATGAGGATCATGCAGTGGAGGGTTAGGATTATGGATTGGGTTTGGAAAAGAATGAGATGATGGATTGGGATTAGATGGAGGAAAAAGGTATGATGCATTGGAGGAAGGATTAGGATATGATGGGGTGAAAGATGGGGTGACATAGGAGGATATGGATAGTGGATTAGGATAGGAGGACATAGATGGTGAATTAGTATAGAAATATGTGGATGGATGATTGATGTTGGAGAAAGAGAATGGGGAATTAAGGTAGGAAGATTGGGATGGTGGATTAAGGTGAGAAGATTGAGACGGTGGAATAGGATTGGGGGATGTGGATGGTGGATGAGGATCATGCATTGGAGGATGATGAGATGGAGGATTTGGACTAGGGGTGAAGGTGATAGTGTTGTTGTGTGAAGATGGAGGGTGAGATATGGATAGAGAAGAACATGGAGACATGGATATTGGAAGGGAGGGATATGTGGAGGATGGATTAGAGAGAGATGTAGATGAAGGATATGATGAATATGTGGATGGGGAAGATAATGGGTATCCCTTGTCAAAGGTAGCATAAGGATTGCTAATAGGTGTAGATGAAGGCATGATGATATAGTTTGGATGACTAATTGGATTTTGGATGGCGCTTAGGTAGAGATGACTAGTAATGATAGAATCAAGGGGATCTATATCATACTCATCTTGATCAACAAGACTTTCATTATCATTTTCAATGTAATTGGGCTCTCCCTTGACTACTATTTTTGGTTGTATTGATGGAGGATGGGGATTCATGATGATCGATTGGATTGATTTGGATTGAAAATATGGGAATAGATAGTTAGAAGAAAAGAAGAGATGAAGAAAAGATAAATACAATGGATTAGAAGAACATGGCAAAAGGGATTTTAAGATTTGTTTCGATATCAAAAGATCTTTGATGTAGATGGACTAAAGCTCAAATTGGGATGTGAATTAAGCTCATATTAGGATTTGATTTAAGCTCATATTAGGATTGGATTGAAGCTTAGATTTAGGATTTGATTTAAGCTCAAATTAGGATGGGATTTGATTGGGAATATGTGATGGGAGAGACTCCTAAATTCAAGGATGTAGCTAAAATGATGGGAATGATTATTGGATGGATGAAAATGATTGTTTGGAGATGGATATGAAGAGGAAAAATAATTGGATTATGATTTGGACTAAGGAATATATAGGCTAATTGTGATAGGATGAATTGACTCTCTGGATTTTGGATGGGAAGCAGATTCACCCAAGAATAGAGAGAAATTTCCTCTATAGGTAGCGGAAATTCCTAAGTGTGGAAACGCCTATCTAGGACACAGAATCACCTATCTACGGATATGTACGAATAGTATGACAGTATGATTGCCCCTATGTGAAGCAAAATTTCCTATTCAAGGATAATGTATAGATGAGGAGGTGTGGACTCAGATGCAGAATCACCTCTATGAAAGACAAATTTTCTTTTCTAGGATGAGGGTGTATGGGTGACTCTAGCAGATTCGCCCTTTTCAGGAGTGAAATCGCCAATCAAGGAATGACATAGATGGAGGGTAAAATCACCTCTTGGAGAAGCTAGATTTCCAAAGGGGTGAATGGACCGGACAAGCAGATTCTCCTCTATGTAAGGTAGAATTTCCTATGGGGATGATTGACTAGATAGACCTAACAAGGACGTAGATTCACCCCTCATGGGGAAAGATCACCCATCCGCAATGTGGATTCAACTCTATAAGAAGCAAATTCACCTCTGGGGAAGGGAGGGACTATGGAAAAGGGAAAAAATAGCAAACAAGAAGACAATGAGCAATGACTGACTCGGATTGGAGACACTCACTGGTATTGCACAAGAACACATGCCAAGCACTTGAACAACCCTAGAATTAGTATTAAGGGTTTACAAACTTGATGTAGGCCCACCACCTCAAGGGGTTAATACTCTATGATACTAGGGTGCATTACCCTTTCTCATGAAGGTAGATAGGTAGAGATCCAATGGCACAGGGTCGTCAAAAAATGACACAGGCTCACCTTCTCTCTCTCTCCTCGAGAACTATCATAGTTCACCATGAGAATTTCTATCTCAACCTAAGGGAGTACATGGTGAGTTTCTTTGGGGTGCCATCCATAATCCCTGCACTACACCAAGTTGCAGCTAAAACACAAGTCTTAAACTAGGCTATACAGGCTATCTCGTGAGTCCTCAATACACCAGCAGGGTGCATGAGGCACAACCGTGAACACCAACCTATCACAAGCGTGGATCAGGAGCCCCAAAGAGGTACTATAAACTTTGACCAACCCTTCACACCTAACTAGGAATCACCCTAATATTAGTACTCCATCAGACACGACATGGTTGGATTGGGATACAACTTTAGTTCTCCCCCCTTTATATACCTCGCTAGTACACGTGGTTGAGATCTTCCCTCGGGTGATGAAATACCAAGAAAGTATCCTAAAGGGAAAGAAGTGTTAGGAATTTTTGATCCCCAAGCTCGCACGTAGTGCAGGGGAGATCATACATGCAAAACTAACACCTCCTAGTTAGACTCACAAATGGACTTGAGTTAGCTATGATTTTTGATCCCTAAGCTCACTGTGTGATGCAAGGGGAGAGCATATGTCAACAAATTCCTCCAAAAAGTCAAAGGGTATGTGCAGGATCATCATGGAAAAAAAGGCCCTTAAGTGGCAAAAAGTTCAGAAAATCAGAGTTAGGCAACTTGACGTAAAAATTTGAATAAGTTGTGTATATTCTTTCAAAAATATGTAAGAATAGAATCTGTAGAAAATTGAATGTAGTTTCTAAACTACTAAGTTTTTTTTTTTTTTAAATCTATTTGGTGAAAATTTGAAATTTCAATGCAGTAGCACTTGAATTTCAAGGAAAAAATAAGAAGTAGGTCTTTGTCTGACCAACCTAACCACAATAAAATGATATTATTTTTTATAAGGTTTTAGATATAAGTAGAGGACTCATGTCCTGATGTGATGCATATTTTTTTGTAATCTTTTTTTAGGTAAATAATTAATTTTGAACTTTTTATTACAACTTTTAAAAAATATTAAAATTTCTATATTTGACCACCTTAACTTGGTCAAAACTTCATGAAATTCAATTTTTTTTTAATCCTATAATATACAAAGCATAAAATGTGATGCATATTTTGGATTCAAAAAATGTAATACTGTTTGAAAGCTATAGATGTTTTTCGATTAGCCTATCAATCAAGACTTTAGTCATAATTCAAATAGAAAATGAATAATAATTATTTATTAAATTCAAAGTAAAACATAATTTATATTGGTGGAAATATAAGAATATCCTTTAAAAACCTTTTTCGTTTCATCAATTTTGGGTGAAAAAAAAGTTGTCAGCCACATACCCTACACATACCCATCATATTGCCACTTTTTGGCCCATCATGATCCTCTTCATACCCCAAACAAGTATTAATTGACCCTTTAGAAAATTGAAATGTGCCTAGATTAGTTAGGGAAATCAACTACTCTAAGGTCTTCAACTGATCATCCTGCACAGGATAAGTTAGTAGTTTCAATTTCTGGTCTTAGACAAGCGAGGACAAGTTGCACAAAAAGATGACTAGATGCAAAGAAAAATGATGAAAAATAGATGATTGTTAGCCCAGGGGGTGGAACATCCAACCCAACGAAAAGGTGGATTTTTATACCTTCTTTTGAATGCACAGAGTCACCTCTAAAGGTGGCAGATTTGCCTATGAAGGATGTGCAGGTTCACCTCTGTAGCAGGTGGATTTGCTTGTCTATAGATTCGCCCATCAACAGACTCACCTATCTACAAATTCTCTTGTCAGCAGACTCGCCCATTTGCAAATTTTCTCGTCTACAAATTTTCCTATTTGGATGTTGCTTTCGCCTTTGTGCATTTTCGTCCATCTAAGTGTTGATCTCACCCTTGGGTGTCAAAGGTGAAGGGTTGAAGAAATCCTATTTTTCTAGTTCGGTCAAGGATAGGTGAGTGCAGAAGCACCCGTTTAGGTCTGGGGTGAGTGCGTAATCACTTGTCTAGGAGAAAATTCGCCTGTCTAGAGGTCGGGTGTGGAAGAGCATAGGCGTATTCACTCGTCTGGGTCTGACCAATGGTAGGTGAATGAGGCAACCTCATCATTACCTATCCTAAAGAGTCTCTAACACTTCTATCCTCTTAGATGTAGTGCAAGGCAACTTGCAAGATGAATTCTAGACAATGACCTACTACTGGGAATGATGCAACCTGATGGAGATTGCTATAAACAATTGCCTCTAAATCCTTTTCCAAATGTTGCTTCTTTGTTCTTTTAACAAATTCATTCATATCAAGATGTCCAATTTTTGTATCCTTGATCTCATTGATCTTGGATGTGACCACTACTGATAGATAAACACCTTGATACTTGTATTTTATTTTTTCCTTCTTTCTTGATGACAAAGATTCTTTAGTTGTCATCGAACACACTAGAAAACCCTGATATATCTTGATAAATGCCTTGGATGAATGCCTGAAAGGAGTACAACTGCAAGGAAACAATGAATTTTCCCAATATTAGAAGAGTATGCATTATGAAAGTGAGGGAATGTGGAAATCAAAGTGAGCACTTTGGAGTGAGCAAATATGAGCAACACAGTGAGAAAAATCGAGTGAATGTGGGTGAAATGGAATTCGGGATGCAATTTTGGAAATTTTTGGGAGTTAGTGGAAAATTCAGGATTTTATGCAAGGGTGCTAAAATTTGGCACCCTTACATACTTTGGAAGTTCACTTTATGCATAGGTGCTAAAGATTAGCGCTCCTACATTGCTTTGAATTGATTTGAAGGTTTAGGGGCGACCCTTTGGTGAAATGGTGGGGCTTCTTGCCTGTAGAGCCAACAACCAAGGTTCAAACCTCGTGGGGTTGCTCTCTACCACATCAACAATGGAGTCTATTTAACCTTGTGTTAAGGGCAGGCTCCTTGGTGAATTGGTGGGGATTACTGCATGCAGTGCCAACAACCAAGGACCAAACCTTAATATCGCTTAATTTTTTGGGGCAGTGGGCCTAGCTCGATTAGCTAAAGCATCCTATTGTAGGCAAGAGGTAATGAGGTCTAGTCTCCCCACCATCCTTGTGGTATTGGAGGGCATGCCACACTGGTGCCACCAGTCACATGAATTTTTTTTACCAAGTGCACTACAGTTTATAGGGGGACAAATACCTGATCAATTCCTATAGTCTAAAAAAAAAAATTGATTTGAAGGTTTAGTGTATGGGCGCTAAAAATTAGTGCTTCTACATCTTTTGGGAAGTTCATATTCTTGCATGAGAAGTGAAAAATCCCGCTCATACATGTAACTTGTAAACTAAATTTAGAAGAGCAATGGTGGGATTTTTCACTGCCATTGCACATGGGGAAGGTCTTTCGTGTAGAGGCGGTGAAAAATCCCACCTCTACATTGGGGACTTACTTGGAAAATTGGTATGTAATGGCAGAGATTTTCTCCGCCATCACATATAAAGGAACCTTGTCATGTAGTAGTGGCAGATAAAATCTCCACCATTACATTCAAATTATATGTTTGAAAATTTGGAGAAGACCATTTACATCAGTTGGCAAAAATTGATTATAATGCAAAGCATAAAACCCTAGTTCACATTTTAGGGTAAAAAAGATGAAACAAAGGAATGATGGGTTAGTTTAAAAACAACACCAATACATGAGAACACGAAGACTTAGTAAGTAATATTGGTCAACAATATTTCATCATAAAACTGGTGTTCTAGACACTTTGATACAACATAGAAACCCAAAAGATGAGTCGACTAGGGCAAACAATGATTTGAGGAGTGAATAGTTAAAAATGATTTACAAACGACCTAGCCTAACATGAATTGGGAAAAACATTGCATAGATTTGAACAAACATTCTAAGCAAATAAACTTAGTCAGGACCCTAACAAAGAAATACAAAAGAATAAAAAGAAAACATACCTGAAGGTGAAGAATAGATGCAAACCCTAATTGACGAAAACACCCATGAATCTTCACAATTCCACGCAGAGATGTGATCAAGAGGTCTTCACCAAAAAATGATGAGGAGAAGGAGAAAACACAAGGAAAGGATCACAAATGAGACTAAAAACAACTTAAATGATATTAATAAGTGTTAAATGAAGTTGCATTAATGAACTGAAAGTCTGAATTAATTTCATGTGTGTGAGGGTGAGAAAGTGCACAAGTGGTGAAAAATTTTGCCCGTGCATTTTTCAAAAAAGTTCAAGATGTGTAGTGGCCCTGAAAAATAGCGCGGCTACACCTTAAAAAAACTCTAGCATCTCATGTAGGAGCATTAAAAAACAACACCCTTACATGGGCAAAAAAATTTCTAACTCTAGAAAAGTAAAAAGTGACAAAATATTTGTTTTGAAGCTTTTTGAGAAACAAGAAAAAGCGAGCGCTCGAGGGGACAATTCAAGGCTTAGGACCACGGACAAAAAGAAAAAATAAATTCACCTCGTTTTGCATGCTTAGAGTATACAAGACTACGAAACAAACAAGTTTCGTAGGGGGTTATCCCATGAATTAAGCGCAGCTAGATTCGAGGATAACATATTAATATATGAATTTTGGAGAATTTTTCTAACCTATTATTGTTATTATTTATGGATGACCATTTACCTTCTACATTACTATTAATATGTCCAATTTCTCTTCTACTGATTATATTAGATCTAGTGTTTCATCATATCTCACCAATACAAAAATATTAATCTTGGCCTATAGGAGTTAATGGTGAACTCCCAACAGCTTGCAATCGTCTGACAAACCATAATATCTTCCACAAGAGATAAATGACAAGAATATCTTGCTATGATTAAGGATGAAAGATTACAAGATTGAATATGTAAAATATATATAAGATGTCTTGCTTATAAATGCAAGGTTTTGATATAGGATTATACAAGATCATGACATGTGTCTTAATTGTGTACAATGAGACAACTACCTCAACATTATTGAATGAATTAGGACACAAGTATTAAATTACATTATAAGATAAGATAAGATCACATGACACCTAATATTTGTAGAAATATTCCTAGGATCTAAATAAAATTAACATGTAAATAGGACCTATAAGTGAACTAGATAGGTAAAACACCTATTTACACCAACACCACCCCTTAAGTGTAACTTAGCGAGTAGATTATTATGCAAATGATGCAAAGATGCAATGATGGACCTCGACTATGAGGCCATGTTAGGTATCTACATGTACAAATGCAATCTCTCACAAATGAAGAAAATGAGAAAACTTAGTGAGAAAAATTATCTCTAAAAGACTAAAAAAGATACAATCAAATTCCCCTCCATAGAAAGGAAAGAAGAGAGAGTATGCAACCCCGCTCTGCCCCCCCTCCCCCTCAATGAGATAACATGCTACAAAGAAACACTAGAACCTTAATCAAGCAACAAAGGATAAGATGAGTCTGATGCTAGAAACACTAGAAACTCTCAATTGTTGGAGCAACTCTAGAATCATGATAAAGCAACAAAAACAAAGATTGATTGTTCTGATGCTAAGGAACACTGAAAAAAATATTGATATGGAGAAACCTTGAAATATTTTTGAAGTAACAGGATAGAATATTGTTCTAGAACTGAAATGAAGTGCATGGATCAAAATAACACCTTCCCAAGTGATAGGATGTCTAAGTGATCAACCAAAATGTGAATACACACAAATCTAAATGAAAGATATTTGAAGGCGAATCTAAAAAAGCGCATGGATGGCATCATAGACCTCCTTAATACATTTCAAATGCCACAAGAATCATGAAAATCAAGGATCATGGCAAAAAGTTATGAGCTTGGGAGCCAAAAATCCAAACTTGACTTCAAAGAACAAATACAAGCACCAAACAACGGAGTTTGGAAAAATAACCTTCACCACTATAAAGTACATAGAGCCAACTTTTCATCAATATCTCATTTGCAAAATTAACATGGCCATCCTATTTTATAGATTAGTATTTATTTTATTATTATTTCTCTCTTTCTATTTTCTCTATAAGGTAAAATCAATGGAAATATGATGAAAACCTAAAAGGAACTAGCCTTGGAAGCTTGAATGTTATTATGTGGTTCAATCCCATACATACAAAGCTTCTCATTGTTGTACTCTTTGCATGGTGTGGATATGGGGTGCATCTACTAACCCCATAGGTAACTACAATTTAGTCTAGACAAACATTAGTGTGCTACAAATAAATCTAGTTTATTTAAAATGAGTTAATTCATTATGCCCATTTATTTGAAATGAATCCATATAATTTGGAACACAATTCAAAATACAACTTAGATTTTTCATTTTTTTTTCTTCAAGACCAATTTATTTGGAATTAGTCTACATTATTTGAAATATCTTGAATCTATTTGGAATACGACATTTATTTGAAATATGTCTAGTTCATTGTCCAAAACTTTTATTTGTAATCAATTTTATTTGAAAAATAATTTTCGTCCTATTTAATTTGGAATAGAGCTTATTTATGTAAAATATCGCCTACTGTTCTTAGAATGAAATCCAAATTATTCTTGATAAAATTTGGAGATTTTACTTAAAACAAGTTTATATTACTTAAAATAGTATATCTAATCAAAGTACGATTTAATCAAATGCAAAGTTGGATCCAAACCCTATAATATGAAATAAGAGGAAAAAATCAGATTTGTAAATGTAACTTTTGGAGATTTAAACAAGGGTGGGTAGTATAGAGAAAAGCAAAGTCACACTATGAACCACAAACCCTAGGGGAAAATGAAGCTATAAAGCATAATATAAAAGAAAAATAAAACCCTATTCAAACTAGTGATAAAAAATAATCAATTAGAAAATTTATATTTCAAATATTAATGAAAGATAAATAAATCATAAGATCAAACCTTAGAAAATATAAGATATGTAAAGCTCACCACCAATATAAACCCTTTTACATGATTCTAAACTAAATAAATCAAACCAAACATTAATTATAATTAACCTAGATTTACATCAATTGTAAATTGATAAATAAAAATAAATATTTGAAGAATATTGTTACTATGGTAAGAGTATGATCATCTAGGTGCAAAAATAAATTAAATGCTTGTATCTACTTAATGTTTGGGAATCCAAACATTTGTAAAAATATCCGTGGATGAAATTTGAGCACCTCTAGATCAGATGCAAGCTCTATGGAAGCAATCTAATACGTGGGATGTCTTTGCCCTTATTGCGAAGACAATAATTGTTAGGGAAATCTGATGCATATAATTCCTCTTTGTTCCTTCTCCTATTTTAGAGCTTAATGATATCACATTTTCACAATCCATAATTGTTGATAAATATTGTTTCTAGATCCGATTATATTGAAATTTTTATATCAACATTGCGGATCACACTCCATATTCCTTATCCTATTTAAGATTTTAGAATATTATTATCCTATTAATATATTCTATGCTTCAGCATCTATGGCACAGAAAAATGCCTAGCTCAAAATTAGAGATTATGGTTATTTATTGGAAACCCCTTTCACAAGACAATGAAATACTCTAGCTATTATTCTTTATTCTATAGCTATGACAGTTGGTGCGACTATGCCTGATCTTGAAGTATTCTGGCATTACAGCTGCTGGCTGAGGAAGCCAAGAACAAGCTTATTCACCTCCTCAGGGAATTGCTCTTGAACAAAATGGCTCCCTTCTGGGAAAAACTTGACCTCCAGATTGGGCACTTGAGATTTCAGGACATCACTGTTGATATAATCCTCCATCCCTGGAAATTTGAGTGCATAATCTTTGCTACCCATTACTAGAAATGCTGGAACTTTAATAGTATAATCTGTTAACTCAGCCAATTTACCCCAGTTGCTGTATTGCAATTAACATCCAAAGTGCAGAGCATGTAAGTTGTATGATAGAATATCCTTACTGAAAAACAAAAACAGTTGTTTTTAAGATTTACCTCGCCGAAGACATGTAGGGAACTTGCATAGCGAAAGCAAATCCTGACTTCTCATACAGGCTTGAGTAAGTTTTCAAGTCACTCTCGGTAAACCAAGATGGTAGTGGAGTTGCAGGATCATAGAGGTCCATGATCTCTTTACCCTCTTCTGCCTCTGGCATTTCACTTCTAGCGAAAAGGGTATATATGTTTCGTACCACTGTTTCTGCATCAAAACGCCCAAAGTCTGCCAAGGCTCTTCCGGGCTCCTAATATAACCCCCAAACCCCCCACCAAAAAGAAAAACCCATCAGTAAACAATCCAGCTTAAGAGGTGAAATTAAGCTGCAGAAACAGGGAGAGAGAAAGATACCGCCCAATGTCTAACATAAAATCCTGGTGGAAACAAATCCAACGAAAAACTGCCTTGGCCTGGTACCAAATAAGGTAAACCCAATGTTATAATGCCCCTCACTCGCTCAGGGTAGAGGAGATACAGATAATATGCAATCAATGCTCCAAAATCCTTGGCCACAACAAATGCCTGTAGAACTCAGGGAAGCAGACATTTTGGATGTGAGTTGAGGATTCTAGATTATCAAGGGCCTATAAATTCATTGAATAGAGTTTTGGGTACTGACTTTCTGAATGCCAAGAGCATCAAGAAGGCCGGCCATGTCATCCACAAGATCTACAGAGTTGCCTTTCTCTATTTTTGAAGGCTGGTCAGAGAGTCCATAGCCTCTGTAGTCAGGGGCGATTGCATGAAATCCTGCATCTGCTAAGGCAATCATCTGATGACGCCATGAATACCAAATTTCAGGAAAGCCATGCAGCAACAGCACAGCTGGACCTGTAACCAAATCTCATTAGGCATGGCCATACATTATAAGAAGAATAAGCTAAGAGTACATTAAGAATAAAATGTTTGTTTGATTGGATTTAAAATATAAATAAAATAAAAGTAAATGGATATCTTGAAGTTAAAAAAGGAAGAGACTAATTTGACAGGAATAAATGATAGTTACTAATATATGAAAATAGATTTTAGATGAATAGATTGAGACAATTATGCTCAATGAAATATGTGATTATGTGTGAACCTATTTCAAACCCACATGTTAGTGATTTTGATCCTTGCATGTGTAGGTTGGCCTTGTTATTTAACACATTGAACCTAAAGTCTTCAAAAATTTAGTCCTTGCAGTAAATTTTTGTTTGTATCTACACCTACAAAGAGAAGATTTGATGGTATTGAAGAACATAATTAAAACTTGCTACTCTAAGAGAGGAAGGCAACTAGCTTCCCACTTTCCATCTTAGTCAATGATTCAATGATCTTGATACTTTATTGTAAAAAACACTAAGAAACAAATGTAAAATTTTGCCAAAAGATGTGGTTGAGTTAATGAGGGATTTGAGACTTGAATAAGCGTGTAATGAGTGGTAAGTCACCTAGTGCATGAACTAAGGTTTTGATGCTTGTTGATAAAAGAGTTGATATATTTGGAATGTTTGATTCAAAATATTGTTATGATAAGAATAAGAGTTATTTTAAATATCAAAGGTGTTATTAATGAGTGCTACTTGTTGATGGAGGGTGATCCTAGATGACATATAATGACCTAGTGTCGGTGTCCTTTTAAATATATCATATACACACAATTTGAAAGTTTCAGCATGAGAGTCCATAATGTTGAATCTAAGGTTATAATATTTTATTAGAAGCAATAATACATATCTAAAATTTGATCTTAATGAACTCATAAATTTGAAATGGCATGGATGTTCAAGCTTTGCACTCTTTGAAATAAATTAGAGTAAAGCTATTGCACAATTCTCTCCTTTAAATTTATGGTTTTTAGAATAAACAATGATTTTTGTACATATAATTTGGATTTGATTTCATGGTTGCAAGGCTATATTGGCTCATTAATGGAATCCTATAAAGTTTTCCACTTTACCACTAAAAATTGCTCATGAATACTCACCCAAATAATGGACATCTTTTTAGGGTAAAAAAACCCTTTTTTGATGGTCACCACATTAAACTAGGGCATAAATGACCTTTTGGATGTGCAAGGGGATCGCTGGTGTTGTAAATTTGAAATAAATGAATAACCAAGATATTTCTATGAGACAAATAAGCTATAAAACTATAAATAAAATAAGAAAATTACAAACTCAAAATTCCAAGAGGTGTGCAAATGTCAAGATGAAAAAATTGCATTACAAACTAAAAAAAAGTTGTTGATGAATGACTGCATGCATCAATATACATGTATGCTAAATTATGCAACAATAAATATAAATATGTATGAATATACAAGATAGGTAGTGAGTTCATATAGAACCAAGGAGAAGATCAAGGTGGCAAAATCAATCAATAGGGAGTGACCACCAAGTGGTCTAAAAATAGTAAATGGTCCACCCTTTTAGGATGGTGATACCTCAACATCTTATCTCCTAGTTATTAAATAATTAAACTCACTTTATTAACCTAAGAAATATTATTAAAAGTGTAGGAAAAACATAGGACTAAGGAAAAATAAATTAACTCACTAGAAGAATAAAAAACCTACACCAACACCCCCATTAAGTATAGCTTAGGTGGCTACAAAGATGATGATGGGTCTTAATAAATGAAGCCATTTTAGGTACACCCCCCCTCCCACAACAAGGAAGTACACCCCCCTCCATAATAGAGAGAGAGAAATAAAGTGGAAGGGAAAAGAAGCCCCACAAAGATATCCAATCATAGATGCCTAGAACTTGATGTAAAAGATGGTCCATGATCATCAAACAACACTCCTCCCCTTAGGAAGAAACAAAACCAAAGGTGTATGGAAGATATCTCCCCATTTCTAAAAGGAATTGTATACACCTAAAATCGGTCAGGATAATCAATTAATTAAATACAAGTTATTTAATTAATAAACCTCTTATTTTGTCTACTTATAAATAAATTTATATGGTTCACATTTTCTAATTCTTCTTATCTTAAATCATATTCCTCTAATTTTAATTAAATAAACAAATTCAAATAGTTTGTTTTATTTAATTAATATCTTCTTACTAAATTTGAATAATTCTAAATTTAAATTTAGTCACATGTCTACAACTTTTCCTCTTGCCACCTCATCATGTGTCTCATGAATTTAAATATCCTTAATATTTAAAT
Organism: Sequoia sempervirens; assembly: GCA_007258455.2. Taxonomy (NCBI): domain Eukaryota; kingdom Viridiplantae; phylum Streptophyta; class Pinopsida; order Cupressales; family Cupressaceae; genus Sequoia; species Sequoia sempervirens. Next base: position 96,691 of record VDFB02321865.1, read on the forward strand.
GGGATTTCTCTTCAACAAATTCTGAAACAAACTTGAGACACTTGGCTCTCTTCCTCCATTTATTCTCTCTCACACTTGGCAAAGTGTTGTATTAAAGGGAACACTCTCTGTGATTCCCTCTAACTTCTTCTTCCTCCACCCTCGATCTCTCTAGCTAAAATCTTGACCATTGGTTGTTGCCACATCAAAATATGCCTTGGAAATCCTATAAGTGCAGCCTCATTCTACAACATTTCATATCCCAACTTTGAGCAATCTTACTCTATAGAATTTTCATTGGAGCATTTGTGAGCATTTAGTGTTTGAGCATTTAACATTCTTAGCATTTTAGTTTATAATCATGGCTTAGTTATTAGCCGCACTTTAGTTATCATAGTATTTTTCATACAACATTTGCATCACAACATTTAGAATCATATCCTTCTCACAGCACCATATCACTCATCTATCATATAATTCAACCAATCATGTAGGAATATATTTCTTGCATCTTCCAGCATTTCGTTCTTCTAGTTGTCATTCTCAAGGTCATAGTGCACAAAGCAATCTAAGAGCCATTATGATTTAACAAATCCTTGAAGATAGGAAACAATGGGATGACTTTAGGGCATTTTCTTTGTTTTAATCCAATTAGTTTTGTGATTTGAATTCTCTAATACAATGTCTCATTGATTGTGTTGTATCTATTGCTTTTGAATTTACACATTTCAATACTTCACAATACAGGCATATGTAAGAAGAGTCTATTTATTCAAGAGTATAAATAACATGATATGTGGAAATAATACACTCACTAGGCTTAAAATCAAATGAAGCAATATCCCTAGTTGCATTATAAAATGTTGAGGTGAAGTCCTCATCAACATTTGTCACACAAAGTGGATAATAATTAGAAAACATGTAGATAAATGAAGACAAGTTCTGTAAAATTGATTAAAAGGTTCTCATAATCCCTATGAAGGATGGACAATGAGATATATAATGAAAAAATAAATGCTCATTAATATCAACCCAATAGTGCTTAGATTTTATATCTATATATATGTCACTATAATATGTATAGGTATATTCTCATTAATAACTAATTTAGGTAGAATATATATGTCATAAACTAAGATATCATTTTTTCTTATATAACTAATATATGTAATCAAATAAGTCATTATTTATGGTGAAGCATCAAAATTTACTTAGATCTTCTCTAGACTTTCTTCATAGTATCCTTATATGCAAAAGTGATATACATACTAAATTTCAAAGAGATGCCTTAACATAAGTATTGTAAATTCGATAAAAAAAAGTACTATATTCCTTATGTGTCTTTTTATAAATGAATGTATATTTAACTTTTAATTAATATACAAGATAAAAGTATAGTATTCACACACAAAAAAGTGGATGGTAAAAATAAAATCCCCTAACATCTAGATAGGACTAGTTCCAAGTGATAGAAAGTAACAAGATGAAGCCCAAATATAGTATAAAAAAGCTAAGCAGCTAAAACAATTCTAGCAAGAGGTGGTATTTATCACCAAGATTCCCTAAAACATCACCGAGGGTAGGATTTTTTGGAGAAGCCAAAATTTGAAAGCACAATCTCATGATATCTTCCACTAGTGAACAAATGAGTACAAAATAATGTCTATTATATAATACGAGAGTGTCTAAAATATACAATGATTTCATTGTATATATAGGAAAGATAGAAGAGATGGGAAGGTAGGACCAAACATTTGACTACCCCTCCAAATGTGTAACAAATATTTTATCATATGACAAGTGTTTAAGTATGCATAAAGTGTGCATTAAATAGGTGTCTTAAAAGGTGAGTAAACGTTTCTCAACCACATGAAGTGAGTCTAAAAGATAAGTCCCTAAGTGGAGACATAACTAGTGCTAATAGGTCAACCTCGAAAAGGTGATTAGCTAACTAGATATGAAATAACCCTATCTACACTAAGATCTCCCATTGAGTAAAACTTAGGGAGGATAAATACAATGATGATGGGTCCAAAATACTAGGCCATGTTAGGTACCCATGTACACATTTATCGTAAACAAGGTAAAGGAGAAAAATCCCTCTCTAAAAGAAAAATGATACGATGAAAACACACAAGTGAAGAAGATAGAAGATAGAAGGAGGAATCATCATGACCCCCCAAAGAATACTTATAGCACAATGTCCAACAAATTTTCCCCCATAAGAGAAAAAAAGAGAGATGGTTGATGTGATGTCCCAAAAAAGTGAGAAGGAAAGAACTCCATGTGAGGAAATGCTCCCTCCCAAAATTGAGATTAGAAGAGAAACCATGTACACTCCCCTAAAAATACCTCTTGTTGTGTTGGTAGATGCTTGAAAATGGACGTTGAAGATAATCCATGATTCAAAGACAATGAAAATTCCCATGATGATGATTTCTAATGGTTCTCAAATATCTCCATTCCAACACTAAACTATGAAAAATGTTGATAGGATGAATTAGGTACCGTATAGGATTCAAGTACATGAACCATGGATGTATGGTGGCAATTGAACTGATAAGAATCTAATACTAGTATAGAGGATGTCAGAATAGATGATTCTCAAATTAGATATGTGAATAGTTCATGAATATATACAAAATTTGTCACTATAAAATTTGATGTAGGAAACGAAGGAGAAATATCCAAAGATGTATATGGAGTGACAATAACATTGATGTGATTTTCATCAAATAGTTAAAGATGAATGTCCTAAATTGCTCATCCAAATTTTTAGTGTGGGATTATACAAACAAGGATGATATTTTTGGTAGAAATGCATCTCAATGTGGCAGATCTAGAAAATTGATGTCAATATTTTGGTGCATATAATCATTGGAAGTCATGGAGATATCAATGTTGAATTTGAATGTAGCAACAAGTGATGTGGGATATGTAGTATTGAAAAGGATTTGGATGAGATTATGTGAGATATGATGACATAATTCATCCCCATAATTATTGCTCCCACAATATATACATTTAATTTTGCAGTTTTTAGATATGATCTAATTATGAGAAAATTTAATATATAAATGTAAGCTCCCCCCAAATGACTAGTGCTAAAACATAGACCCCCAAAAAATATGTGTAAGAGAAATTATAATGTTAGTAAGGTTGGATTCCTAAATTAATTATTTATAATCCATGATGAGGGTATGTGCAGGATCATGATGGGCCAAAAAGTGGCAATATGAAAAAAGTAGCATTTTGCATTAGCCAAAAAATGTGAAAATCTCGAGTTGACTTTTTTTTGGGTTGGGTGTCAGTACATTGCTCCAAAGCAATGCCCAAGCCAAAGTAGCATAAATTGGATATTTGATTTGGATTGGATATCCGATTTGTATCGAGTATATATAAAATGTATTGTATTGAAAATGTTTTAAAATGTATTATAACGACAAGATTTTGGTGTTACAAATCAAATATCCAATCTAAATTGAATATCCGATTTAAATCGGATACCCAATTTTTGCACAAATAGACACAAGAGAGAGAGAGGGGGTTGAGGGTAGAGGGTTGATAGTTTAAGGTTGAGGGAGAGGATTGATAGTTTAAGGTTGAGGGTGGAAGGTTGACGATATAGGGTTGAGGGATTA
>VDFB02321865.1:101386-119254 GCA_007258455.2 Sequoia sempervirens
ACTAGATATATTAAAATAAACTATAAACTATTTATTGCATTTTTTAAATCATATATTATAAACTATATTACATTTTTAAAAATCATATATAAAATATATCAAATATCTGATTCATATCGGATATCTTTTATCTAATTTGAATCGGATATCCGATATTTCTAACACAAACCTTATTGCCTAGGGGTTAGCCTCGGGCTTGCTTTGGAATTTGGCTAGGACATGCCAATCCTAAGAAGCCAACACAAAAAACGTGTTTAACAACTTACCTTGCTTTTCTAGACTTCGCCCATGTGGCTGATGACTTTTTTTTACCCAAAATTGATGAAATGAAAAGGGTTTCTAAACGAGATTCTTAGCTTTCCACCAATATAAATTATGCTTTACTTTTAATTTAATAAATAATTATTATTCATTTTCTATTAGAATTATGACTAAAGTCTGATTCATAGGCTGATTGAAAAGAAACATCTATAACTTTCAAGCGATATCACATTTTGAATCAGAAACATGTGTGGCATTCTATGCTTCGCACTATAGGATTAAAAATAATAATTCAATTTCATGAAATTTTGACCAAGTTAAGTTAATTAGGACATCACAGTTTTATATTTTTAAAAGTTGTAATAGAAAATTCATAATTAATTATTTACTTAGAAAAAATAGAAAAAAATATGTGTCACATCGGACAAGAGTCCTCTACCTATATCTAAAATTTTATAAAAAATATTATCATTTTATTGTGGTTAGGGTGGTTAGACAGACACCTACTTCTTATTTTTTCCCTGAAATTTAAGTACTACTGCATTGAAATTTCAAATTTTCACCAAATAGATTTTTTTTTTAACTAAACCAAGTAGTTTAGAAACTACATTCAATTTTCCATAGATTATATTCTTACATATTTTTGAAATAATATAGATAACTTATTCAAATTTTTACATCAAGTTGTCTAACTCTGATTTTTCTGAATTTTCATTGCCACTTAAGGGCCTATTTTTTCCATGATGATCCTGCACATACCCATGATTTATATAATTTGTGATAAAATGGGCTATCCAAATCTTAAAATTACATTTATAGATGAATTCCTTGCAAAATTGTAATGTGTTAAAAAAATTTGGCCAAATTTGATAACAAAGGTGAAAGTTATGCCTTATCAAAATTTAATGTAAAACTTGACTTTGGAGGCCAAAAAATAGTTAAAAAAAACAATTTTTTAAACAATAGTTTCACCATAGCATCCATGATAGAACCAAAAACTATTATAACTTGAAAAACCAACTCCCCATTTTTTAGATATAGTAAAAGGAAAATGAACCCCCCTTTACAAGAAGTTTGATATAGTTTGATAATTAGCATACAATATTAACATTTAACTAACCACTAACAATTAACCATTAGAAAATAAATAAAAATTAATGGTAACTATTAAAGAATTTTCCACCCTTCCATGGTGCTGGAGTCAAAGGAAAAATTGATCAATGAGTTGGTAGCCATTAGAAGGCCACAAACTAACTGGAAGGTCAAGTGCCAACTTAGGTGGGTGAATGGGATACCAAGGGCATAGTATGATCCATCTAGCTAAGTGGTTAATGCAGATGCCACCATAATGTTAGTTAAACAAGCCCAAGAAGAAATGATAACCTTTAAGGATGGAATCAAATACCAAGTTATGAGGACCATGAGAGGATTGTGAGGCTAACTAGGTGTAATAGAGGATGCTTGAGGTTGTTTGCAATCTCTATTTAAAAATGTGCAAATACAGTCATCAAGTGTGCAATAATATACTTGTGTTTTTTTACCTATGCTAAATAAGCTTGACCATTGTGGGGCACATGCCAGATGGTGAAATGGTCATGATGGTTGAGGTTTCACCATTTATGATGAGATTTGTTGGAAGATTTTGATGGATGGATTAGTTGCTAAAAAATTAAACACCACACTCAAAAACTTTGTAAAATGAGTTGTATCGACCTTTGGAGGGAGAGATCATGTTGCCTCTATGTGAAAAAGATAAAATAAGAGACCATTCTCTCCATCTTGTGTATCATTGTTGTCTTGCACACAAATAACACTACAAGATGATAATCCTTGTGTGAATACTCAATGCTAGATCTTAGAACAAATGCATTTAGTAAACCATAAATAAAGCTCCTTTGTGATTTTTGTAGCAAACTAAATGTGGTGATAAAGGCTAATGCAAAGAAGTAATAGTTCATGGTTTTAAATCCCACAAATTATGAAAATTTAATATAATGATGAATGACCAATGAAATTTATAATGATCAAATTTGAACTTCAACTTATACGACTTACAGCTTCATAGAGAGTGGTGGTGAAAACCATTCGATATATTCATCTCCTCAATGTTCCTACCTAGACCAAGATAGCCTCTACCAAATTAGGGCTAGCCAAGGCCAATCCAAGAAAAGAGAAAAATGATCTCACAACTTTTCCCTCAATAGAATAAAGAAAGAGCCCAAAACCTACAAAATATTATGGTGAATCCCTCCAAACAGGTTAATTTGACCAAAAATAGAGAAATAGGTAAGTGGTTATTCATCCCTTAGAATTTTTTTTTTCTAAAATTTCCATATAGTATTCATCTTTATAAATTTTGTGTGATACTATTAGGTACAAGGGTTTTTTTTGCAAAAAACCAAAAATTACCAATTTTTTTGAAACAAAAGGTATTTCTTCATTTCTCGGGCCTTCTAGACTTAATGGAAATGGCCATTTGGATCCATGAAACTCCAATGATAGGGTTAAGTGTTGGATTCACCTTAATTTATGAAGGGATATGCAATCATGGCTCTGATACCATGCTAGAAAAATAAAAGGTTTGAAAGTATAATCCAATGATATCTTCCACTAGTGAACAAATGATCACTAAAGCATGTCTATCATGTAATATGAGTACATATAAAATGTACAATGAGTGCCTTAAATATTTAGGCAAGGTAGAGGAGGTCCTAATAAAATTAAAAACCATGTTTTCTCATATGACAAGTAATTGAGCATGTATGTGCATGATATAAGTGTCTCAAAAGGTGAGTGCATGTATCTCAACCACATGAAGTGAGAATAAAAGATAAAAGTCCCTAAGTGGATACTTAACTAGTGTGAATAGGTCAACTTAGAAAGGGTGATTAGCTAACTAGATATGAAATGACCCTATTTACACTAACTAGATTATCATAAAATGGATCCCAACTAGTGAGTGAACCCTCTTCCTTAAAAGTATCCTCTAGAAATTTTGTTGAGCATGTATTAGAGAAATGACCATCTCGAACCTTGTTAACATCAAGAAAATTAGGATCACCACATTGATGAGGAGGTAGAAGGTGGCTAAGAGGGATATGACCAATTGTAGGAAACATTATCTATGTTTCTTGTGGATTGAGAGTCATGGGATAAAGAACTATAGTCTAATATAGTAGAGTGATTGTAACTTCATCAATATCTTGAAAAGGAGAAGAGTAATAATATAGGGAGCATTAACCCAATGGTACAAAAGCTTCTACACATTAGACTCCTCAAGCTTGGACTTGAATCTTTATAATCACATTAGAGAAAATATTATAGCTTTAGTGTATAGAGAGAAATGAACATCAATAGAACATTAATAACAAAAGAAAATATGTTCAACTTTGGTAATAATATAGGGAGCATTAACCCAATGGTACAAAAGCTCTTACACATTAGACTCCTCAAGCTTGGACTTGAATCTTTATAATCACATTAGAGAAAATATTATAGCTTTAGTGTATAGAGAGAAATGAACATCAAGAGAACATCCATAAAAAAGAAAATATGTTCTATCTTTCTAAATGCTAAAGAGAATATCCAACCTAAAATAATGTCAAATTTAAGTATACTTGAAAGGGAGACATGGATAGTCCCCTAACATAATCATATTTCATGAAAAGAGATTAGGTTTAAAGGGATTAAAAAAATAATGAATCTATTAGATGGTGAATGGAATCTAGGGTAAATACCCTAACCTAAATCAATCATTCTACCATAAGCATTGAGGGACAAAAAATTAACCCAAAGATACTATTTTCTTGATATCCTCAAGGGAGAGCCAAATAGGTTGGTTAGGGTTTTGGTCCTTTTTTATTTGTGTGGGGTGTGATGATTAGAAGAAATGTATTGAACTAGGAGAATTAGGATCAAAGTGACAATGTTTTATAGAGTATAGAAAAAAGCAAAACAAAAAGACAAAAATAGAAAAAAAATCTAGAGTGCAAACAAAGAGGAACCTGGCATTAAAATCTATGGTAGGATAGGGGCGTTGAGTGCCCTAGTCTAAGAGTACTAAATATTAGGGTTTTACAACATGCATGGGCATACCATAGTCAAAAGGTCTTTGACAACTGATATTAGGTTCCAAAGTTTGATAGTTTGCAAATAATTAGCTTACACTAATTTGTTGACGAAAGGTATAAGAATGCATGAATTAAGGTTTTGAAGCCTTAAGATCTCAAATCCACTTCAATCAACTTTAGCCTTTTAATTGATAAAATGGATAGAGGGAGAAGGGTTGTGTCATATAGGGGCTTTCCTTGGTCAAACTCCATCTTGGTGTTTCCACCTCCACAACGGTTATGATGATAATGATAAATACCATATGATCTAAGGGGAGCAGAGGAAAATAAATAAATATGAATGATAATGAATGGTAATGGAACTTACCACTCAAATCTAAAATCCTTGTTGGATTGAAGTCACTTTTTTCATCGCATAGAAGGGGAAGTAGGAGGATTCTTAGAGATCATACAAGTGTTAGTACGCATAATAATAATAAACATAAAGATTCATGAAATATCTTACAATGCATGAACATGAATTTACTGTTGTGTTATAGACTATAATTAACTATAATTATGTTGTAGATATTCTAATTATTCTTCTCTTGAAGTTTCATTAATTTCCTTTAGGATTCTTGAAAGATATTAAGTTTCTTAGATGTTCAAATGGAATGAATAACTTATATTTATATGGATTTAAACATATTTTGCATTAACCATTAAGATAAGCTGATAAATTATTTTTAATTCCTAAACATATTGAGGCCGACAATCAAATATGAGATTTAGGGCCTAATTAGATGGGACAGGGGTGTTGAGTGCCCTAGTCGAAGTATTTTAAGATTTTTCAAAGATTTATAAATAAGGATTTATTAAACTTACCAAAAATAGAAATTAAACGAGTAAATCATAAACATAATTAGGTACATGAACTTAAGAGGGTGTCAAATCTAGTGTGAAATTATCAAGGGTGACAATTTACAACATTACATTTATCCCCCACTTTAGTGAGGGTATGAACTTATGCTCATACTCACACTAAATTGTGGAGAATCCATAATATTCATTTTGTCAAAACATTAAGGATGTAAGATAACACTAATTTGGGATATGTGATAGGCCCTAGGCTTAGGATCCTACTAAACAATAATGTTAAGGTAAAAGGAACACACAAACATATAAGACATGATGCAACAAAATATATAGTAAAACCAACATATGTGAAGCAAACATGAAGGAAACACAAAGGAAACACAAAGCATACACAAAGAAAACATAAAGAATACATGAAACATATAGAGCATTTAACAACAATGTTAGCATATATTATCTAAAAAATTCACTCTTTGAGTCAAAAAGGTAAAGATACCTTGATGTGAAAGGTTGTATCAATACCAAGTGTCATCCCCTGAATGCACAAACACATAGAGGATTTCTAAAAGAGGAGAAGAATGTAGATAGTTGATCAATTGCTACAAGGGAATAATGCATACAAATAGATGGTGAGCAATCAATATAGAAAAAGAAGAGCACATGACATAGACACTAGCTTTCTTTGTAACTAGGGGTCGTGCATATTATAAAACCCCCATGGACCACATGCCAACAAGTTGTATTTTGGTAGGTGACCATGAATGTGATAATTAAAGCACACAAGCTAGCAAGTTGTGTTATGCTAGGTGGCTTATAAAATACACCAATTCATAAGATAGCAAGTTACATTCTGCTAGGTGACCATGTATTATTAATGCCTCATGGAGCATACAAATTTGTAACATCTCAAAGGACAAATTGATAACCACACTTTAGGGAGCACATAAATGTTTAATGCCTCAAGGGATGAAATCAAGCCTCGGGGAGTGCATAAATTTTCAACGTCTCGAGGGATGAAATTATGCCTTAGGGAGCACATAAATGTTTAATGTCTCAGAGGAAAAAATCACACCTCAAGGAGCACATAAATGTTTAAGTTTTGGGGGATAAATCATGCCTCAAGGAGCACATAAATGTTTAATGTCTTAGGGTACAAATTGATAATCTCACCTCAGGGAGCACATTAATGTTTAACATCTCAGGGGACAAATTGATAACCATGCCTCAAAGGGCATTCTGAAAAAACCACCATAAAGGGGAACATATAGTGTGAGAACCTTTGAGTGTGAGAAGTGGCAATAATGAGATATTTTTAATAGCCTTGGAGTGCTTAAGTTTTTGTATAAATAGGGGAGCATTATTCATCTCAGGGGATGCATAATTGCATTCTTATTTCCTTATTTTTCTGTGAGTTACTCTGCAACATTTCTGAGTTTAGAGTTTTGTGAAAGTATTGAGAGATAGAGAGAGTTTAGTGAGGTTACTTTGTGAGAGTTTTTCAAGTGAAGTTAGAGTTAGTGAGAGGCTAAGTTTAGGAGTTGCAAGATAATTTTGGTGAAGGTTGTGCTAGGAATCCAGATTTGTCAATTGGAGCTTTCTAAATACATGCATGCTATTTTTCTACTCTATTTTATATTTTTAGTTGGAAAGATTACATGATTGTTTTATGATGTTTGAATTGAATGAAAAGAGGAAATTTAGATGCATTATTATGATTGTGTTTGTATTCTTCTTGAAAAGTAAGAAAGATGCTTTTTAGAGCTTAGTTGCTTATAAATCCATAAATGGGTTATATTAGTATATTATATACGTAGGAAGGAGTGTTTGAGTGTTTTCTATAAGCTATGTTAAGTTAAAGCTTATATAGTTATAGTTTGATTTATTAAGGGGTTTGTGAAGATTGGTTTATGAATTAATTTGAATTACTTTAGTGAACTTGAAAAGTATATAGTTTATTCTTGGGGTTAGGATAATCCAGTGAAGGGGATGGCCTATGCATAGAATATGTGTGGTAAATAAAAATCAAGCTAGGAAGGTGTGTGAATAGGATGACTCTCACTCGAAATAACTGAGTGTTGAATTCTTTGGCCAAAGTAGTGTAAGTTGCCACTATTTACACTATCAATTTACTGTGATCCAGTTATGCATGCTAGTCCGAGATTGTCATACATGTAGGTTGTAGCCACTGTATGGGAAAGTTCTAGTTTGTAGGACACAACACCAAGCTCAAGAAAGGCTAGTATTATGAGGTTACCAAACCAATCTATTCATCGAAGGGTAGGGACATCTTACCATTAGGTAGATGTGCGAGGGACCACAATAAGTTTGAGGTTGGTGGAAAAGTGCTTGAGTGATACTTCTCCTCATCAGTTGGTGGCCAAAATTTGAAGGGGGGTTACTTGGACCATATGTATATCTACTGCCAAAAAGCTCAAAGGAGCTATGTATCTATTCTTGTATCCATTTATATGGAAGATTGTAAACATGAAAAGTTAACTTGAGATTATTTATTATGGAAGCAATTCTTTGGAAAGATTGTGATATTACAATATAATGCAATGGAAGTTTGGAATAGTGTTTATTTCAAATGTGCATGTTATCTATGTTTTAGAAAAGAAATATTTTATTGCTACATGATGGCACCATGGTTTATTCACTAATGGTTAAAAGCGTAGGAAATTTTTTGAGTGGAATAATGGGCATGTTACAGCTATGATGTAAATTATCATTTTCAAATTAAATGTCAGATATTATTCGTTACCTTTTCTTCCATTTATTACTATGTGACTCAAGAAAGTAAAGAAAAAAAATAAAGCCATTAAATTCTAATTTGAATATAGAACCTGTAAAATATATATGGTGGTGTTACTTTTAGAATGGTTTTCACTTCAATTATTTCATTATGTATATATGTTATCCTCCTCTAGATTTTTGTATTATTATTTAATATTATGTTGTTTTTGCATTCCACCACATCTATTATTTTTTGAGTGACGAGAAAATCTTATCCATTGTAAGATAATGCATAACAATACATTTTCTCAAGTGTATCTATTTTGGTTTGATGGTCGGGTTATTCAAAATTTCCAAGATCATCTTATAATGTTATAGATTAATTTTATAAAGGTGTTGTGGAATTAAGACAACAAAATGCCAAGTATTTAATAAATTTACATATGGGTTATTTCAATTATTACTTAAAGCTTGTATAAAATTTAGAGGGATAATTCAAATGTAGGTGTTTTTTTTACCTATTCATTATTTGAATGATCTTTGGGTCTTCATTGATGATTATGATACAAGATGACTTAATGAATTTGTTTTTATTTTGAGTCCTTTTTTCTCCCAATAATTTATTATTAGATATTCAAAATGCTTTGTTTCCAACAAGAATTTTTTTAATGTAAAAGTTGGGTATATAATGCTATGGTCAATTCTCTTGCATGGTGAAAGGATTTTCCATATGTTTGTTGTTTCTTTTTAGTTCATCCTAGTAATGCCTTTAATAGCACTCTTATCACTCCTAAGATGTTGGCAAATCTTGGTCCTTATAAATACATTGGCAACAAGTATACTTGTTCAAAACAAAGATTATTAAACTATTATGGAGATGAGAACTAATTATACTAATACTAAGAAGATGATTAGTACTTTTATTGTCATTTATTACCTTTTTATCTGAGAATCAAGAATTATGATCACCATATAAAGGTATGAGATAATTATTAGTTTTCAAAAGACAAGTGTGCTAATTATGACTATAAATAACATCAATGAGTGTCATGAATGATAGAAACAAATTTAATCTCCATAAAATTTTAAATTTGTTGTGTAAGATTAAACACTTACGCATAGTACTATCAATCATCCAACATAAAACTATTTTTATGGATGTACAAATAGCAGAAATGAATCTAGAAAACACTTTTTTTTTTTAATTTCATACCACTTTTTATTGGAACTAATTATATCCATACTTTTACATAAAAGGTGAAACTTAAATGAATAGGTTAGATTATTACCAAATTGAATTTATTTAATGTCCATTCATATTTTATTATAGATATTTTATTTAAAGGAAATTCAATAATTGAAGAAAAAAATATAACTTAATTTTTTTTAATATAATAGAATTGTATACATGTATATTTCATCAAGTTATTTCATGTAGTCTTACATATCATTTTTTAACAAACTTAAAAGTCATAAGTAAATATCAAAAATAGGAGATATCTTGTTAAATGTCTACATACATAATCCAAAATCAATATCAACTATACATAAAAAATGTCAATGTAAACATATAAATAAATATCAAATATACATTTAAGTATAAGTTAAAATAAACATAAATAAATGTCAATGTTAGATTACACATCTGATCATGTGATACTTTCAAATACATAAGTAAACTCCATAATGAAAAATGGTTGATCATCATGTGTACTCTTGCTTGAGTGACCCTCAAAGTGATCCACTGTGTGTTGGGAGAAACCTATATATTTGTGGCCAGTAATTTAGTAATAAAAACATATATTATACACATTAAGAAGTTCTTACATATCAATAATTTAGCATGTACAAACTTAAGATCATGCAACATGACAATATAACTTTAAATACATAAGTGAATGTCATAATATACACATGTCACAATGTAAAATGGCCAATCATCATGTGTGTTGCTAGTTGAGTGATCAATTTTGTGTTTGAGCGAAATCTATATTTGTGACTAGTAATTTAGTAACAAAAACATCTATTGTACACTTTATGAAGTCCTTACATATCAATAATTTAACATGTACAACCTTATGGCCATGCAACATGACAATTTAACTTCATATCTCAAATTTCTATTTAAATAAGAAATTTAAATAATGTAGATAGTAATACCAATATAAACTTCTTCTAAATGCTACCATCACCATGAGAAGTTTCATATTATCTATAATTAGTGAAGATAGAATGGTAATGTAAATTTAAGACACTTTAAGTTAGTTATAAAGATTTTATATAGTCATCACCTATGAGGTAAGAAGCCCCAATAACTTGAGGTTAGTTTACAATTTATGGAAAAAGAAAACACCTCAACCCAATAGTTTCACTAGGATAAGTGCATGGAAATGGGAGGCGAAAAGGGAATCATAAGTTGTCACTTTTTCTAAAAATAAAAAAAATTAAAAGTAATTCAAGATATCTATGCTCAAAATTTTAAAATATGATAATAATTTTTTTAGAAGTGCTTATAGTTTTTATCCGTCTAAATTGATCATTTAAAATTTTGTAAATTCTTTCAATAGAAAGCTACCTAACATAATTTAGTGTTTGCTATTTTTTTTGCTAATTTTTTAATGAATAGGTAACTTTTTACTAATTTTGAAAGTGGACAAATCCTAGAAAAATATTGTGTTCCATGTATTTGAAAAAATAATTAAAAATATATATTTTTGGAATGTGTATAGAATGGAGTGTAGAATTAAATTTTTAATTTTTTTTCAAAATTAGATTAAGAGATAAAAAATGATGTTAAAACAAGTGACGCAAGCGTCGAGTTCCTGCCGAGAGGTAAAAGGCATGTAGCGATGAGTTAGAAAAAGTATTTAGAAAAAGTTCGAAGTAATTTTTAATAGCGCAGAAATGCATGGAATTTTTAGGGTGCATGGGGAACGTGGTCCATAGAGATATGTGAATAGGTAAGACGTGTGGATGGATACATTGAAAATTTTATTTATGGGTACCATGTATACGTGGATTTTTGTATAGATATACCAATGAATACTTGATTGTTTATGTGTGTATGCATACATTTTTGAGAAGGAAGATTCTTTATGATCTTAATTAGGAAGCAAGAATGCATTATTAATTTATATTAATTATTGAATGCAAACAATCGGAAACATTTGTAATAATGCTTGAGAGATATATGCATACATGTATGGACGTGCACTGTAGTACCCCTCCATTTATACTTATGTTTTCTGCTGATACGTTTTCACACTGTTAGACTATGATACTTTGTTTGGATATTTTGATCACTAGTTTTGAGCGATAGTGGATTTATTCTGTGATATGATGATACATTGTATGGTGATTACTATTTTCTGATATGCTTTGAGGTAGCGTAGATGTTTATTTTCAGTTGATTATTGCTATGTACATGTTTATGATGGACTAACAGTTATTTTATTCGTCAGTCTGATGTGACGTGTATTGGTGTGGAGAACGGAATCACATCACTCGCTTGCGAGTGCCCTGTGATATCCATGATCTTCTCCACACGGTGTGCCTGTTCAATGGTTTATATATATATATGCATGTTATTTGCTTGGTTGCAGGATTGCAGGTACATGACACCGACTCCACCTAGTTACTCAGGTCTGAGCGTGTCAAGACTCAATGGATACGTTGATTGGGAGATAGTAGTTTGGTTCACCCTAGTCTAGTCTATAACCCGGTCACTGTACTTTGTCTATTTTTAGTTTGAGTCATAGGTTGTCTTGCATTCTTCTGTTTGGTTAATTGCTTGAAAGGAAAAATGTCAATTTAAATAATAGTTTATTATGTTTTATTTACTATTATTTAAATTAAATTTTAAATGTTAAAGAAATTAGTTTTGTAAGTTATTTAATTAATTAATTAGTTTGTTTGGTTAAATGGTTTGATGATCATAAAGATTAAATTTATTTAATTAAATAAATAAATAAATTAAATTAAATTGTTTTAAATAAGTGAATAGATTTATTGAAATTTAAATATTAATTGGAAATGGGAAAATTAAATAAAATTAATGCATGCAATTTGAAATTTGATTTTTAAATTTAAATAAATGAATTAAATGCATGCAATATGGGAAGGCAAGATTGCCGAGAAGTGGTTAATAGATATTTTGCACTTCTTGACAAGTGTGCCAGTGTAATTATGATTTTTGGTTGAGGATTTTTCCGGATATGATCTAGGGATTTGGAAAAATACAGAGGTTGTTCAATTTCTTCACGGAAAAAATATCTCAGCTTTTGCAAAAACTTTCTATATTGTGTTAATTTGGTAATACTGTATATTTGTGGAAGATCCCTTTGCTTGGAGGATCTTTCTGGTTAGTTAAAGCTTTCTTGGATTTGGGGTTTTCTTTGGAGAAGCTTTTGGGAATTGTACGCTACAGGCAAGAGGATTTCTCCTACAAGAAGCTTTCATATTACAGGTACTTTTCTTGTTTAATTTGTTTTCTTTTCTTTAAAAAGTTAGAGAAAAGATTTGTTTTGTATTTCCTGTGTTTTTCTTAGGAATTTGGTAAAATTTTTATTTAAAAGTAGGAAAGAATTATGAAGTATTTTAGATGTGAAAGAAAAGAAATTCTCTATTGTTATTTTTTTTAAATCTTTGTGAAAATTGTGAAAACAAGAAATTTTTAGAGAAATAAATAGCGGTAAACAGAGATTAAATTTCAAACAGTAGAAAACCTACAGATGAAATTTACAAAACCATTGAAGGTTTCATGATAAAATTTATCTATTTAATTTGGAGAACAATTTGGAGATTTATTTTATTAAAACCTCTGTTATTGTTTTTATATTTTTTTTAGAAATCAAATTGTTCAGAATGAAAATTTTCTTCCAATTTCCTATTGAAAAATTTGTTGAAAACAAATGTACAGATATAGCAATTTTATTATTTTAGATAATTATATATATATATATGTATATGTATTGAAATATATACATACATATACATATACAAATATATATACATATATCAATGATAATGTGTATTTACAGTGGCTATACAAAATTTGCAATGAGCGAATTTAAAATGAAACGCCGTTCGTGATTATTAAAATCGCTGATGATTTTTATTTAAATTTTAATGTTTTAAAAAAAATGTATAGTGGTTTGGCCGCGCATAGGGCATAACCCTCACAGCCGCCCCCCCATGGAAGCGGCGGTGAGGGTAGCGCCATGCACTCCTTCACAGGGAGCACCGGCGCTGCCCACACAACCGCGCCCATGGTAGGGTTCGGCTGTTTGTAGGGCAACTGGCCCTGCCAAAAAGGGTTAAGTATATTTCTTTATATATTTTAATTTATATTTAATATAATATATTTTATAATATATATATTATATATAATATGTTATTAATATATATATATTATATATAATATTTATTATAATATATTATATATATATAGATTTTAATTTATAAATAAATGAATTTTATTTATTAATATGGAAATTTCATATAGTTAAATTAAATGGTATATATTTAATTAGTTAAAATGATTATTTAAATAAAGTCATTTAAATGATTATTTTAATTACTTTTTTTGGAAAATAGTATGAGAATGTTTTCTTTTAAATTTGAGTTTATTTAAAAGAAATAGTTGTATTAGATAATTGATGATTATTTCAATATATATGAAATTGTGAAAGTAATAATTTAGAATATTTGATTATGTAATTTAATCAAGTTGATCTTTTTCATGCAAAATATATTTGACTGATTGGATATAGTAAATCCGAATAGTAGATGTGTAATTTTCTTGATTTGCTTTTAATCATGTTTCTAGTTGGGCAAATTGAGAATGTCATAATTGTTCAAGTCTTCCAGACCAATTGTAAAAGTGGGGATTATGATTGTTAGAGTTAAAAGTTCTTGTGTTAACTAAGGATGTGTACATGGATTTGTATGGTGGTTTGATACCTGTTTTATGAACAATGATTGATGTTCGTTATGACACATTTGGTCTATTATATTGATTTTGGTTATATGTACACCTTGTAAACCTTAGTTAGAGAACATAGATTCCTTTGTTATGTTTAGGGGAGTGGCTTTTTGTAAGGGCCAATACACAAAGTGGTGTCAGGGTAACTTACAAAGAGTTAGTAAGTCAGTGATAACTAAATGACACAATAGTTAGATTAAAACTCTTAACAAGATGTTTTTGCCTTGCTTATGACTCTTGAGCTAGTTTAGTCTTGAGTATAAGATGAGAAGGCCTGGAATGGCAAATCGGTGTCTTGTTTCTTCAAAAGACATTCGATTCCGCAATGATTGCAATGGGGCCAGGTTTCGTAAGAGGTTACCAGGGTAACCCAAGTTGGGGGCCAGAACCTAGGAAGAAACACCAGGGTAACCTTTGCAATATTGTGATGACACTCCACCTAAAGTAATAGTTAACCTTGTGTATATAGTACATTCGATTGTGTAAAATTTGGAAGCAATGTAACCATTAGTTTGTTATGTATTAGTGTTTAGGGTTAGTAGATTATGTCTAGGTAACCATATTACTATCTCCTAGCACGGGGGATGGACCTACGGGTACCACATGGTTGGGTGGAACGTGCACCTTACTTCGTTGGGTCCCCAGTTTTGTGATCATGGCTTCGAGAGCTTCATGGACGGAGAGCTCCCACTTGAAAATTTATGTGTACATCTTCATTGTAATTTGTAAATCTTGTATTTGATAACATCCCTCAATTGTATATGAGGTGAACATTGTAAATGTAATTGTAATTATTATTGAACTACCTCATCAACTGGATGAGTATTGTATTATTTTTATCAAATGCAATGTATGAAACATGTTAGTACTTTATGATATCTTGAATGGAGTTTCAAATGAAATGCAATGTTTATCTTTATGTTAATTAATATGTGCAATTCAAAATACTAAAGTCGACTATGGAAAACTCAAAGTAGTGTAACGTTGCATAGCTTAATGAATGTATGCAACTAATTAACTTAATATTAATACTTCAAAAAAAATAAAAATTATTACACTTTTATACACTATTGCAACATTCCTTAGGTTATTATGACGGGGCATTACATGCACATAATGCATAGAAGAGTGAGAAGCATCGTCAGCATGTGAATGAGTCTTAAAGGAGGAGGAGACTCAACTCGCATTTACAGTATTAAATGAAAGGAAACAGGAGAAATAAACTATTAATGACCAGTGCACTATTTATAATTTTTTTTTTAAAAAAACCTTTTGATTGAAAAATTCATTAGTCATTTTAAATGGAACAAAGTTTTGATGTAGGGATATTTCTAAAGCATCAAATATCATTTGCAACTATTTACAAAAAACATGTGTGCGGGTAAAAAAGGAAAATGCATTCTTTAAATGAACCATATTTATATGCATGGTGAAACAAAGATTACCATATCTCTTTTTTTGCTTCTATGTCTATTTGTAAATAAAATTATGTTTAGTGTACTGTTGTAAAACACATGCTATGTTAATTAATACAACTAAGTTATTTTAGTGTATCATATTACAATATGCAAGTGCTAATAGAAACAGTAGTGTTAGGTGGAAGATTGATAGGGGTAGCTCATTTGAGTATAAACTTTTGTAAGATTAATCAATGTTTTTGTAAATGTAGTATGAAGGTTAGTATTATATAAAGCTATTGATTTTATTATAAATAAGATTTAAATCCTGTCTATGTAATATGATAAGATATTTTCGTGTATAGAACAATGTAATTATATTACAATAAATTGTTAGATGAATCAGTAGAAAGCTATTGATTTTATTATAAATAAGATTTGAATCTTGTTTATGTAATATGAATAAAAATTTGTGTTTATATAATAAACAATAAGTAATTTGCAAAGATATAATAGAGAACCTTACTACCTAAGATTAAACTTGTGTATATATAAAATAAAATGTAATAATTTAACTTATTAAAATGTAATAAGTGGAATAAATATTACGATAAATTCTTTGATGAAACAATACAAAGGTATTGATTTTATTATAAATTAGATTTGAATGTTGTTAATGTAATATGAATGAATATTTTTTTGTGTATATATTTTAAACAAAAAATAATTTGAAAAGATATAAAGAATCTTATTAGGTAAGATAAAATATAGGTACAATAAAATAATTTATATGTTTGTAACACTTTGCATCCAAATTACTGGGAGAGAAACATTTGTAATGCTTGGAGCATTTAAGTATACATGGATGCATGTATACATGTATCGACGTGTACATAATGCATTGAAGAGTGAAGCATCCTTGGCACCTTAGGAAGCCTGAAAGCATGATGAGACTGAAGTTGCATTTGCAGTATTAAATGAAAGGAAACAAGAGAAATAAACTAGTTAGTATGAATGCATATATGAAAGGAAAGCATTAAAATATGGATCCATGTAAACATATATCCATGCACGGATGTGTACATGTGTCCATGTAACTTGGTATGTTAAGAAGAATCTATATAAACAAGAACTAAAAAAACATTATTGATTGAAACAAAGCAGCAATACATTAGTGTTTGTGGAACAAGTGTATAAAGTATATCTAATAATGCATTTAGATGCATGGATACATGTAAATATTTGTGAAATCTGAATATAAATTATAGCCTTCGGGGAATTGTCATAAGTGCTTTTAGGAATTTGTTAGTAACAGGATTTAGAAAAGACATTTTGAAAAGAACTCTTGAATACAACTATATTTTAACAATGAGACTCAATTTGCATTTGTATTTTCTTGAATGCATATATCGAAGGAATGCATAAATGTATGGAAGAAGGAAAAAAATTATGCATCTATCGATGTGTACATGTGTCCATGTAAGTTGGTAAGTAAACAAGAATCTATATATGCCTATGTGCATAAAGTTAGAAAATGTCAGAAACAATTTGTATTTGAAAGATATAAAAAAAACAGTTATGATCGAAACAAAAGAATAATACATTATTGTTTTTTGACCAAGTGTATTAAGGATATCCAACGATGCATTTGAATGCATGGATACATGTAAATATTTATGAAATTTGATTATACATTCTAGCCTCCAAGAAACTGTGATATGTGCTCTTAGTTATCTGCAATAAACAGGTTTTAGAAAAAACGTTTTGAAAGGAAGTCTTGAATACAACTCTATGTTGTGATAGTTATTTTCAAAGTCCTTAGTGTTTAATTGCATAACCTTGATATTTTCTTCATTTTTTCCTTTGGTATGGTGTGAATTTTGTTCTGATGGATGAAGGTATATTTGAGCTATAGATAGATAAAAACATGTAAGGGTGGTAAAGAAGAATGAGTGATGTAAGTGCAAGAAAGAGAAGGAATTGAGAGAATGATGAGATGCAAGTAAGGTATATGAATGCCTTATGGAAAGTATTAGATGTGGGAAGCAAGGATATGTGAAACTGGATGTCAGAATGAATGGAATGTAACTAGTATGAATTTTTCATTTTCGAGTTTTACGCTTAAAATCAAATGCAAGATATAAAAATTTGAATGAGTGAGCTGGATTGAAAGAAAAAAGGAATGCAAGACATTGGTGTGATGCAAGACAAGCATATAAATGGATTTTGAAATGTATTTGATTTGAGAAGAAATGATGTGCACAGGTGGAAATGGAAATGAGTGGATTCGATAGGGTGTGAAGTGAACTTTTGTTCCAAGAAAGGGTGGAAGAATGTCTATTTTGTTATTGGTTATGCTTTTAAAAATCATCATAGGCTGAGTGTCTCAATACAAATACAAAAGAAAGACTGATGTCCCATTTCTCACTCTCCTTCGAACTAAACAAAGTTCCAAGATCCTTGAGCTTCCTTGAAATGTGACAAGAGAAGAATAGATATAAAAATATAATGATATTTAAGGATACAAGAGTCAAAAGAGAAACACCAATGAATACTAGTACTTTTACAT
>VDFB02321866.1:0-27771 GCA_007258455.2 Sequoia sempervirens
TGTGATTCCTCCTATGTTGTATGCTGCTTTACCTGTATATGCAGTTAGTAAGCCCTTAGGTTTGTCTGGATTGTTTTCAATAGAGTTGCTATAGATGCGAATGAGAGCTTGGTATATGGCTTTTGCTGTAAAAGTCTTTCCTATTCTAGCTCCACTAGTCAAAAACAAGTGCAATGGTTCTTTTATGTTTTTCATCTTTTTATGAGAACATCTTTAACAATTGCTTGTTGTTCTTTATTTAACATTCGTCTTAACTTGTAGTATTCATTGTTATCTATAATATGTGGATGCTTTGCGATTTCAAATGCATTGCAATGCCTGATATTTGGTTTATTATGACCTATGTTTGGAAGGTCTGTTTGTATGTCATATTGTTCATTTTGTCTAAGTTTTGTTGGGATTGCTAGGTTAGTGTCATTTTCATCTTCAAGAGTCTAGAGATCATTTATAGCTTTTTCAATGTCACCCCATGCGGAGTTTGTGTTACAGGTGAACTTTGCGCTGTTTGTCTGGATGGTTTTCCCATGGTACATGTATGCATGTTCCCAAGAGGTAAGGTTTTGTTTGAGTGTACTCTCGCTTATGGTAAATGGTACATAGAGAACCAATTGCTCTCTTCAATGATTTTCTATATCAAAGTGTTTGTTGAAATTGATAAACTGTATTACATTTGGTTTGGCTTTTGGCTTAATTGTAGTACCATTTTTGTTGTATCTTGAAACAAATTTTGCGAGGCATATGTCTATCATTGTTTGAGGATGTTTTAAATAGTAGTCTATTATAGATTTGGAAAGTACATTTTTTGATTCATCTGGTTCATTGTTTAATTGTTTGGCAAATTTTAGTATAAATGTACGGTCATTGTCAGATCGTGTATCAATGAAAATGCATTTTCTTGAGCTGTAATTTAATGGCAGTGATAAAACAATATGAGCAGCTTGTTGTGATGACATTTGTTGCAAGTTAAGAAAGGCATTTCCAAGTTTACTTACCATTCTTATTGCATCAATATTGTCTTGTTGATGGTCTCTACGTATTCTTTTAAATGCATATGTCATTGATTTGTCTACTTTTGCAATATAGGAGCTACAATACATTGCTGCGGCGTATGCATTAAGCACAAATTGCGCATCTGTATTGGCCTTCCAAAGATCTGGAATTTTCCTTGCAAAACTATTGTTCCATATTTGTGATGGTTTTCTCTGTAAAAAAAGTGTAGGTTTGTTTATTATTGAGCTTAAAGCTGTAATGTATTCATCATCAGTTAAGTTTATTTCATTTAAAAACATTTCAAAATTTAATGTCTCATCATAGTTTGCTTTTTGGAGTTTTGAAAAAATGTTGGAGGCATTTGAAGTTATTGCTTCACTCTTCTCTAGTATTGGTAAAAGTATTTTTGTCTTTCGCATTGGTGGGAAAGGGAAATTGTATCTACAAAGTGTTTTTCTTGATCTCCTGCATTTCTTTATGTGATGATGCTTGTGCAATGCTACCAAAGCAGGTTGCAAATCTTCAGTGTTGCAAGTAATATACTTGTCAACAAAAGCTATGATGTCCATGTTATTTTCTGTGTAGATTGGTGCATTTTTTACCCATATCAGCAAATGATTGTGTTCATTTCCTCGATTTTGGAACTCAGTCACAAAGAAGTAATCAATGAAATTTCCAAAGAAAGAGTCATTTGTAAGTATCAATTTTTTTTTTGCATTTATTCTATGTTTATAGTAGCGTACACAAGTGATAGGATCTTTCTTGATCAATTCAAATCTGTCAGTATGTGCTGGGCAATTAGATTCTTGATGGTTTTGTACTGGTTGGTGTAGATTGTGTAACTCTTGTAGTGTGTCAATTAGAGGATCCCAATTTTGCTCAGCACTAGTGAAAGTGATGAAAAATGTTGGTGGTCCTAGTTGTCATATCATTGCAAATACATTTTTCTTAAGTTGTTGTGTATAGTCTGGAGATATTCTTATTCTTTTGAAGCCGACATATCCAATATCTGATTTAAGAATTTTCTCTAGATTTGGTTTTTGTTTAATGTCCTTGGCCAATAGCTTTCATCCTTTTAATTGTCCCTTTCGTATTCTTATTGTCATTGTAGACAATACTTGATGTATTAGTATCTTGATAGCCTTGAAAAATATGTTTGTTGTGTGAAATGCAAATTGTCTTTGTGATTGTAAAAGCTCCCATTGTGCTATTTTCTGATATGTGAAGTTCTTTACAATGTCATCATCACGTGGCTTTCCAAAGAATAAAGTTGGGAAATTCATTTCCTCAGCATACTTGTCTTTAAAAATTCCAATTGGGTAGTTATCTCCTGCAGGTGCAATTTCAATGATTTTGTCCTGCATGCTATGTATACTTCTAGACTCAGTAAATCCATGTATCAAAGTTTATGATGGATTTTCATGTTCCATTTCATTATCTAAGTCTGTTTCACTTGTGCTTAGTGGACTATTGTCTTCATTTTCTTGAATGCTTTGTAGAACTTGCTTCCAATCTTGGTTTACTTGGACTTTGTGCATTTTGTATAATGTTGTCTTTGTTAATTGAGTCAAAGCTTGCATGATGATATTTGGTCGTACCATGCCTTTTTGAAATGTATTTCTATATTCTAAGCACCTTTTCAGTGAAACAAAAATTGTTTGTGTGTTGTTAATCGACTGTGGTAATGCCTTTTGTACAATGTTCATGTCAACATGGACATTAATGATGGAACCTGTTAGGCCTATTTGAGATCTTTTGTACCCTAGTTCCCAAATTTGTGCAAAAGCTATTCTAAGTGACACAAGTCGTTCTTCTAGTTGGGTTAAAATTTGTACATATGACAATGGCCTATTAGTTCTAATTTTGTGTGGGGTAGTGTACTTTGGGATAGTGGATTGTTTTAATGTAGAGTAGCATACTCGACATATGGAATTTGTCAATGGTGGGAAATTTGATTGTACCAGTTCACAGTATAGTTGTTTTTGTTTTTCTTTGAATATTCTAATGTCCTTGTTGAAACACAACACTTGACAAATTGTACATGTATATTTTGGTGTATCTTGTATTGTTTTTTTGTAAATTTGTATTGGTGACAATGTTTTCTTTGTCTTTGGACTCATAGGTATACTTTGTTTTAGCTTCTTATTTCTAATTAAGTTCTTAAGATGGTTAAGTCTCATTGTTGATTCACATTTCAAATTGTTTTCTTTGATCATGTGAATCAGATTGTTGTTGTTTCTATGTAGGTTATGTGTCTTGGTGGAATGAGTAGTTTGGTATTGTGTATTATTTCTGATCAACTTTTTAAGTTGATGTAAGCTTAGTGGTTGTTGGTAAGGGATATTTTGTGTTTCATTTCTTAGAAGTGGTTCAAAGTGTCCACTTAGAGGGTTTGTGTCATGGAATAGTATAGAGACTGATTGTGTGTGACCAAAATTGTTGAAGTCTAGGTACTTTCTTGCTGTTGTTGTTGACCAAAGGCATATTTGTATATTCAACCATTTGGATATCCAGTGAATGCAGAATAAGTCACCCCATAATCCACATTCACTGTGGTCTGTGCGTGGTTTCGCAGATAATCGCATTCTGCGGAGATACGTTTCTGGGTCATGTACTTTGTGCAGTCAATATAGAGTGTCAGGATCTAGTTCATCATTATATGAATTAATTGCTTCTTTATCTTTGTTTTGAAGGCAATTTAAGAAGTGATCTATAGCTCCATTTCATAGTTGAATTGATGTGTACTGATTGTTAAGTAGTACTTGTAATGAGTCAAACAAACAATCTCCAACATTGTACGTAAACATGCTTAATCTACAAAGTCCCTCATTTTTAAGTGCATTGTCAATGTTGCATATTTGGGGTTGCTTTGCAAATTGGTAGGTCTCAACGTCTATCATTTTTTTTTTGGGTATCTTGATGTGTTTGAGGCCAAAAGAGGTTGTCTACTTGTGGTATTCAAAGCTATTATCTAGATTACCAAGGCTGTATGGCCAATGTATAGTTTTTTCCTATGCTACCTATTTGTTTTTATTGTGTCACCTCAGTATGCTACAAGTCCTCTATGTACATGCAACTATTGCAATAATGTTTAACTTTGAAATGCATAGTAATCGTTGAATGCATTATATGCAATTGTAGTACAAAAAAACATAGCAACTAAATGTAATTCCATAAAGACTACTTGAAGAGACTTCTATTTTTATATGATGAAATATAAACATGCTCTAGAACTTTTTGCAAGACAATAATTTCGATGTACATTGGGAAATGAAATTGACTATTTGCATAAGTTTATGTTACATATCATATAGAGAACAATGTTTTTTGAAGCGGGAAGAAAGGAAAGGATTGATTCTCCAATCTGACCTTGTAGTTTATTGTTGAATGGTTCAGTATACTTGCACTATTGTAGATATTTGTCTCCCATTGTGATTTGATGTACTAATTCCTGTTACATTGACAAATTAGACAAATGAGTATAGTGGATGACATATACTATGCAAGTCATAAACATTAAATAGTATGCACAACTCCCAAAATTATAATTGCAATGGATGACAGTGATAGTGTAATGGATACTAATAGTCAAAACACAAAAAAACACCAGCAAGTATTTTTTTAGATTCAATAGAAACAAGTATTAATTGAAAATAGATTAACTTGGGAGAATATTTATCATAGGTTCTTGAATTCCAAATGTACAAGTGTGAGCATGGTTCTCTACAGGCTTTCGCTATGCATTTTAACTATATTTCTCTTTTGCATCGAGCCTAAAGAACCACTATAAGTATGGTTTCCAAACAGATTTAAATCAATCAATTTAAATCAAGAAAGGTTTCCAATTACACTTAATACTTGAACCATAAAGCATCGTTGCTTCAAGCTATAGCAAAAGTGCAGACAAGCACACAAAAGAAAATTCAACTATGACATCATCTAACAAGGATTTTTTTGCTATTACTATGATTAACTATTCAACTCAATTGGCTCATCAGTCAAACAGCTTGATCGATCACTGACGTAACTTGTTTCAAAGCTATCTTGTTAAGCTGATTAGTTAATTTCATTAATGAGTAAAAGATAGAATTGACTTAATTGGCATGAGTCAAGTGTAACATTGACTTATTTGTTAATTGACTTTGATTAATGTATCGAAGAGAGATGAAACAAACTAAATTGACATGAGCGAAAGGTGAGATGGACTTATTAGCTGATACGCCACATATACTGTGACATTTAAGCTTTCAAGAAATAATAGCGAAAGCAATAGAATAAATAGATGGCTTGAACATAGACAAAGGAATACAATTAATATGGACAGCTATAGCTTGTTGAATATTTGTAGCACAAGAAACACAAAGGAAGATGTCGGCAAAGGTTTTGCAATTTCGGTTTGCACCTATCAATTGCATTTGCTTCCATGTCTATAAATCCTTTTCAAGAAATTCTTTTTCTGCATATGAATGGCCATGATTGGTTTAATTGATTTGGTGAATAAAGATGATTTATAATTAACTATAATTAACTATTCAAGAAAACTGATCTATCAATGAACTAGTTTCATTGATTGGTCAAGTAACTTGATTCATAGTTAACTTGATCAGCTATTTAGTTAATTTGCTTCAAAGTGTAGACACATAAAAATGGCCTCAACCTCTAAACTATATTTTTCTATGAAAACCACGCTTCTCCCTCACATAATTCAATTATCTAATCATGTCCATTCCTCCATGATTATTTAAATAAATAAATTATGTTTATTTATTTAAATATGTCACTGATCAAGACCTTATTGAGAATCGTACCATTGAGATAGGTGGACCACAATTTGCATCTAATTCAGACCATAACATACACAAGAACCCACTACAGGACCATGGTTCTAGTAACCCTTCCATGTCAAAAGCCAATAGCAATAATCGAGCCAACCATGCGTGTATTGCATATGACTATTCTAGTGGACCTATCATAGATCATATTAGAACAACTGTTGAACATGTCAACATAGTTACTATCAGAAAGGCCCTTGAATGCAATGTCACTACCCATGGGGGCAAAGTCACCATAGTCGGCCCTCCTCCTCCCGAACAACCAAAGATAAGAATAGCTGGCCTGTCTACCCAACAATCGCAGTCCTGTCCATTAACCAAACAATCCCATCCTAAAGGACATTTTAACCTCATTGACCAACTTGGGAAGACACCTGCACAGATTTCTATACTTGAGTTGCTACGCATTTCCCCAGCGCATAAGGCTATACTCGACAAAACATTACAAGAGTCTTCCATTCCCCAAGACATTGATGTTAATCAATTTGAGGCCATGGTGGGATATCTTACCACTCCCCACCATATAACATTTTCAGACCAAGACTACTCATCGTCCAAATCCAATCATAATGATGCCCTTCACATTGAAGTTTTTATCCATAAGCATAAGGTCAGACGAGTGTTAGTAGATGGTGGGCGGGGACTAAACATATCTCCTTAAAAATTAGATTTAAGGCCCCTAGGATTTTTTGATGCTTGTGTAGATGGAACAAAAGAACACATTGTTATCAAGGCATGATGATGAAGAGCAGGTTCTCGAGGTAATTACACTTCAAATTCACATTGGACTAAGTGGTATGGAATTCACTGTGATCTGGATCTAGAACTTCCATACAATATTTTACTTGGTCAACCTTCGATTCACGTCTTGAAAGTTTTCCCTTCCACGTATCACCAATGTTTGAAGTTTCCCTTTGAAGGCACTGAGATTACCATCTATGGAGACCCTAACCCATTTCAATATTGTACCAATTTGAGAGGTATTTCAGAGCGCCAAGTGCCTATCAACAGTGAAGCTTTAACATCTTCATCCTCTAAATTCCTTGACCCATCAACACTTGTAAAGCCTCCCACATCCACATCCACTACCACAACATCCACTTCTGCTTCTTTGGCAACCATGACCACCTCCATGACATCTACCACTTCATCCATCACCCCAAGCATCGATGCAAGTATTAAGATACAAAACCAAGGGTGTGGAGAGTATAAGTTGAATACGGCCTATTGCATAACGAGGATGCCCAAGTCTCCCCAGGTCTACAAACATTGCTTCATGTTGAAGTCGAAAATTTTTAGAGTCCACTCAAGGCAAGTATTCATAAAGTGGGGTGAAATGAGTCAAGGAGACAGCCCGACATGCTATCTTTGGATTTATAGAGGGCAGGATCCGTCCCTTGCCGGTGAAATGTATGGTAAAGGATATGACAATATAAAGGCAAAAGGCTATGATGGAATTAGTGGCCTAAGCAAGTACAAGATAGGAAGGAAAGAACCTCTAGCACCTAAAGGAAGACCTAAACATCTTGGGTTAGGGTTAGGACCACAAGAATCTGGCGATCATAGTACCAATGTTCTTTCTAGCGAGAGAGTAACTGCTTCAGACTGTTTCGAGACAATTGAAGATCCCCTTTCTGAAACTGACTCCCACGAATGGGAATTTGGCTCCCAACAATCCCTAAGTGACTGTTGCCTTTATGACTTGTTCCTTGAACTTGGAGAGCCTACATTTGAAGAGAGATTTTGGAAAATGTTCAAAATTGACATGACACCAAACAACACCAAGTCCAGATCCTCTTCTACTCCCATTGACCATAATCTCGACATACTTGTCTACCCTATTGAACCTAATGACCATCATATAGATCCATTTGAATTTCCACATGACACTACTAACCCTGACTCCACTCCCTTTGTTCCTTACTTTGTTGATGAGTATGAATCAAGCGAGGCAGAGTACTGGATAGAATCTGACATAGAGCCCGACGATGAAAATTTTATCTTTAACCTCTCTCAATCCGTCGACATGCTTTCCGTATCTTACCCACCATTCTCAAATACTAATGATGGTATTTCCTTAGTCTACCTTAGTAATCAGTTGCTGGGATCAACAAGGCATGATTATGGACATATTTGAAAATGATGCGGTATTGCGGAATTCATGGAATTTTGCGTGAGGTATACCAAGAGTGGAGGCCACAAGGCTAGATTTTCATTGACCCTAGATTGTGCTGCTTACTTTGGGTAGACTGCTCCATCCTCTAGTCGCAAAATGAAAAATAAAAATAAAGGAAAAAATGACACATCTTTAGGTGAAAACCAAAAGGCACTTTCTGACGATAAAAAAGTAAAAAATAAAGGACATATCCGAAGGGGACAACCTCTTTGAGGCACCTAAGGATGGAGGACTGGAATTTCTCTGCGTAACTCAAGAAAAATCAGCCATGCTCATAGAGGACACTATGAGTAAGCATATCTGTGAAGAAGATCCTAATATGGTCCTGCATCTTTGTGAGAGGAAGAGAAGCCTAAGTTCTAAATTCTTTTGGTACGTAAGGTCAACTTTGTGTGGTCTTATGCCGATATGCCTGGGTTGGATCCAGAACTTGTCTTGCACCATTTGCCATTATTTCCAGATGCCAAGCCAGTGAAACAAAAGCTGTGAAAGATGCACCCACAGATCGCCTTGTTAGTGAAAATAGAACTTAAGAAATTGTTAGATGTGGGATTCATACGGTCCATAGACTATGCCGAATGGATATCAAATCTTGTACCAGTCACAAAGCCAAACGGTCAAATCCGCGTTTGCACAGATTTTTGGGACCTAAATAAAGCTTGTCCAAAGGATGACTTTCCCTTGCCAAACATTGATATCATAGTGGACCTTACAGCAGGATATGAGATGTTGTCCCTCATGGACGGTTTCTCTGGTTATAATCAGATTCGTATTGCCCCTGAAGATCAACACAAAATAGCCTTCATATGTCCTTGGGGCACATATTGTTGGAACGTCATGCCTTTTGGTCTTAAGAATGCAGGTGCCACGTATCAGAGAGCCATGACAACCATATTCCATGACATGATGCACCAGATCATGGAAGATTATGTAGATGACCTTTTCGAAAAATCTTTGACATGAAAAGACCACTTGAAGGTGTTAGACAAAATTTTCAAGAGACTAGAAGAATACAAGGTCCGCTTGAATCCAAAGAAATGTGTCTTTGGCGTGACATCAGGCAAACTTTTGGGATACATTGTTTCTCGTAGAGGCATTGAGGTTGATCCTGCCAAGGTGAAAGCCATATTAGACATGCCTCCTCCAAAAGGGATAAGTGAACTCAGGACATTGCAAGGCAGGTTACAATCTATCTGACGCTTCATAGCACAATTGGCAGACAAGTGTCATCCATTTCAGTATCTTTTGCGCAAAAGTATCCCTTTTGTGTGGACAGATAAATGTCAGGAGGCCTTCCAACAAATAAAGAATTATCTACTGTCACCACCTGTGTTAATGCCACCAATTGAAGGGAAACCTTTGATTCTATACATTTCTACAACAACTTCAGCACTGGGGGCATTACTGGCACAGAATGACCATGAAGAAAAGGAAAGGGCCATATACTACATCAGTAGGACACTGGTCGGATATGAGCTAAATTACACAACCATCGAACGTGCTTGCCTAGCAGTTGTCTTTGCTGCTCAGAAATTAAGACACTACATGCTGAATCACCAGACACACTTAGTGGCGAAGATTGATCCCCTGAAATATCTCCTAAGTCGTGCAGCATTGATAGGTCGCCTGGCAAAATGGGTAATGATCTTGAGCGAGTATGATATTCAATATGTTGAAAGAAAGGCGATAAAGGGACAAGTGATAGCAGACCAACTGGCAAATGCGCCTATACAGGGTGATCATCCACTAGTAGCAGACTTTCCAGATGAGTCAATATTTCATACCAAACCTCAGTCACCTTGGAGGCTATATTTTGATGGATCTCATACTAATCATGGCTCGGGGGCAGGAATATTATTTATCACCCCTCAAGGAGACTCCATTCCTAAGTCCTTCCGCATTGCTTTTCCATGTACAAATAATGTGGCAGAATATGAGGCACTTGTCACAGGACTCAGAATGGCCATCAAATGGAAAATTAGAACACTTCATGTCTATGGCGATTCTCAATTGGTCATTAACCAAGTCAATGATGACTATGACACTAAGGACGAGAAATTAATGCCTTACAAATGAATGGTTGATAGCTTTCAAACATATTTTCACATGGTGACTTTTGAGCATGTTCCAAGAACACAAAATAAGGTAGCAGACGCAATGGCCACAATTGGCTCTCTTCTAGACATTCCTAGTAATGTGCCTCAATTTGAATTCTTGGTAGAACAGCTTTTGGTTCCTGCATATGACATACCAGAATCAGAGATGGTTTGCGAGCTTGTTGGTCCCAATTCTCCATGGTATCAAGACATTTATGACTACCTCAAGTCCCAAACCCTTCCCCCCAACCTATCCAATAACCAACGAAATTCCTTTATCCGAAAAGCCACCAGATACACCATCCTTAGTGACACCCTTTACCGACGTAGCTTTGATAACTCCCTTCTTCGATGTCTTGACACTGATGAAGCACGAACGACCTTGCGAGAGGTACATGAGGGTATATGTGGATCCCATTCAAGTGGTCCTACTTTAGCCAAAAAGATAATGAGACTTGGGTATTACTGGCCAACCATTGAGAAAGATGCACTTGAATTTGTCAGAATGTGTCGCCAATGTCAGATACACAGTGACTTGATTCATGCACCAGCACAAGAACTTCGGCCGATTACATCTCCGTGGCCCTTCGCACAATGGGGACTCGACCTCGTGGGCAAGATCCATCCTACCTCGTCCAATGGCCACAAATTCATCATTACCGCCACTGAGTACTTTACTAAGTGGATCGAAGCCATCCCGCTCACTTACATTACTGGCAAACAAATTTCCAAGTTTATCCTCAACTATATCATCTGTCGATATGGCATTCCACAATCCATAATCACAGATAATGGTCGTCCCTTCAAAAATTAGGATGTCTGTGAACTTTGTGAACGCTTCCATATCTGACACCACTTCTCCACCCCTTACTACCCATAAGGAAATGGTCAAGCCAAGGCATCTAATAAAACGATCATCAAACTTCTTAAGAAGACTATCAATGATGTTGGTCGTGATTGGCACATACAACTCAATCTTGCTTTGTGGGCATATCGCACTAGCATCTGTACCCCCATTGGAGCCACTCCATTTGCTCTCGTCTTTGGAGCCGAAGCCATCTTGCCCATAGAGGTCAAAATTCCATCCCTACGAGTCTCTATGAAAGGTCTAATCACTGATGAAGAATATCGACAGTCCTGATTGCATGAATTAGAAATGCTAGATGAACGCAGACATAATGCCTTGAACCACTTATAGGCATATCAAAATCGTCTTTGCAGAAGCTACAACAAAAGAGTGATGACTCAAAAATTTGACATTGGTGACTTGGTTCTCATGCAGAATCCTAAGAATCAGTCCGACAGAGAAAAACCAGGCAAGTTTGAGCCCAATTGGCTGGGTCTGTACATCATCATTGCGTCATTTGGTTTTGGCGCATATCAACAGTCTGCATTAACAGAGCCAATCAACAGTCTGCATTTACGCAAGTTCTATACATAGCATCAGAAAGTCTGGCCGACAACCATTAAAAATACAAAAAAAATGGAAAAATACAAAAATATCATCACTTGGATGAAAACCTAAAATGAAAAATCCTAGTGACGCAAAAAATAAAGTGATTGACAAAATAAAGAAATAATTCATCCAATAGTGAAAACTTGGTAAATGGGTTACTTTGGATAAAGTACCATGGTGAAAACACAGTTGATGAAGCCATGTGTAGTCATTCATTGCTTTGACATCTACTTTCACTCTATCTACCTTAGTCCATAATAAACATCCAATTTTCACGACGGTCATCACAATGTTTCACTTGACATCATGACATTTCTTTCCATGGCGATGGTGATTGACATCAAAGTCTATGCCTTTATCATCCATCTGGGTCATGTCACTTTCCATCGGCTTGACTAGGGGCAATGTTTTATCCATATGAAATTCTGAGAGGGTGTGCACATGGTCTTGAAAATCATAAAAGCAGATCGAAAAGTGCAAATCCATAAAAATTCCTAAAAATCCCTAAAATCATAAAAAGTCTAAAAAATCATAAAAGAATGTAAAGTCTTGAAAAATTCTAAAATGAAAAAGTCTAAAAAAATCATGAAAATCATAAAAGTCTTGAAAAATGGCCTGCGAAAAGGTGAAAAACATCACAAGAAGAAACACAAAAACATCAAATACCATCCACAAATCCGAAAAAGCGAGTCATTTGGATTGTATCAATCATTTTAGTCTTTTTCAATTTAATGACGAGAACTCGATGGTCTCTGTAGAGGCATTTGCTACATAGGCAAGGCCATCAGTCGATGTGCCCCCGAGGCCCTCTAGGTTCAGTCCCTTAGGGTTTGTCAGGTCAAGTCAAAACATGTCAATTCATCTTCAATTTGTTTGTCTGTCCCAGTCGAACTACGAGGTCTCTGAGTGCATGACGTAGGCAAGGCCATCTGTCGATGAGCCCCCGAGGCCACCTAGGTCAGTCCTTTAGGGTTTTTCATTTTGGTCAAATAAGTCAGACATAGTCACACTCAAAACCAAGACAGTCATTTGAAAGTTAACATTCAAATCACGAATCAATAGACAACATAGCCCAGTCAGTCATCAAGCCAAACATCCGTCAAATTGCCAACACAATGTCAACCTAGTCACTTTATGGTCCCCTTCAAGATGTGTCCTTCTTGGAATTGGACCCCGTCAAAACGTCAATGGCCTTTTTAGGATGTGTCCTTCCTGATGACAGGCTTCATCACATAGTCATTGGCCTTTTCAGGATGTGTCCTTCCTGACGATGACCCCGTCCGTAGTCATTGGCCTCTTAGGATTAGTAATCATCACGACGACAAGCGGTTCCATGATCGTTGGCCTTTTCAGGATGTGTCTTTCCTGATGACAGGCATCGTCAAAATGTCAATACTGTCAGACTCTTCAAATTGTCAAACTGTCAAACTGTCACACAATCAACCTTCGACACACAAATCTTGGCAAACATATTGAATGGCTGTTGATTTTTCTGGTCTATTTTGTTTTATCTTTTTATTGTTTTGTCTCTTGGTCATGTTACTAGCTACCTCAAGGATATCCCATGAAGGATTTAGAGGTGCAATGATGTCTCATGACCTAATTTTCCTTGATTGTTGTCTTTGGTGTGTCTTGACAAAAAGACTGGGGCAACTTGGCCTTTAGTATGAGTTAGGACATTCCTTGTCTTTTGCTGTCTGTTTTTACAAGTGGACGACCTTGCACACCTTGGTCTATGTCATATCATGGTGTTTGTTGTCCATTTGTCACATTTTATTGCCCAATGATGATTATGCAATGCCTATGATGTTATTTGGAAAAATATTGAAGTATTCCTTTTTCATCCTCACATCCATGATTTCCATGCTAGCATTTCTTCTATTCCTTCATCCTCTAGTCCTCTCATCCATTTCGAGAGCACACTCACGTTCTTTCAACCCACCTGTCCTCTCGAGGGGGCATACCACTACCTCCTCATCATCCTTCCTATCCTTACTTTCAAATTAGGGCATATTTTTGACTTGTTCTTTGACACAATGTGATAAACTACATCATGTCAAAGAGGGGAAAAATGTAGACACATAAAAATGGCCTCAACTTCTAAACCATATTTTTCTATGAAAACCATGCTTCTCCCTCACATAATTCAATTATCTAATCATATCCATTCCTCCATGATTATTTAAATAAATAAATTATGTTTATTTATTTAAATATGTCACTGATCAATCCTTATTTCCTCCATAACATTATCATTTATCCTTAAATCAAATAAACTTATTTATTTAGCCCACTTTCCATCCCACCAAATAAATAATTAAAATAATTATAAATATCAAGTCTTTTGTCTCATTCCCATTTATGAATTAAACCATTGTTTAATTCATAAGTCAACATTCCTCCATAAATTAAATAATTTATATTATTCCAACTACCTATTTATCTCCACCCTTGATTTGATTATCTCCAATTAAATCCCAACCCTTCATTTCAAGGCTTGCCCTAACTTTGACCTAATGTTTCCCTAACCCTAATCCTCCTTATGACATTGATTCTTGGGCATTGATCTTAGGGCTTCACCAACTGTTAATCCTAGCCATCCATTCTCAATTTGGAATTCTTTAAAAGGCCCTCTTTCAAGTCATTTTGACAACACACAACACAAGAGTTATACACAACATGCTTGAGAGCTTTTGAGTGCTTCAGCATACACATTACTTCAATATTTTGCTTGTCTTTGGCATAGGTTATAGTTGCACTTCAAATCTGAGGGCAATTATACAAGTTTTCAGCAAGATGGAGAAGGCCAGTGGAGGTCAACCAATGGAGGCTTGAAGACTAGGTGATGTTGTTTCATCTTATTTTTCTTCTAGTTTCCTTTGTGCTCTATTGTTGATCGGGGATTAAGTTTTATGCTACTTGCTATTAATTTGAAAACTTTTCTCTAGTTACAAAAAGTTTGCAAAAAGATTTTTCGACAAATAATTCTTTGCATAACTTGCAATCATTACACACCAAGAGCCAACATTTCTTTGAGGAATTATGTTAAACAGTTTACATGTTTTTCTTGTGCTTCCATATTTTGTATGCATATTCATGACAGCATTTCAAACCATAATATCTATTAGAAATCCACGTCTTATCATGCTTACATGAATGTACATATCTTGTTCTAAAGCTCCTATTTTATTAAAAGCAGGCAAAATGGTCAGAAAGATTGTGTATCTGTGAATGTGAATAGGCAAGATTGATTTAACTGATTGATTGATTTAACTGATTTGGAGGATAAAGATGACTAATAATTAACTATGACTAACCACTCAACACAATTAATTCATTAGTCAATTAGCTTGATTGATCGCTGAATTAACTTGTTTGAAAGCTATTATGTTAAGCCAATTAGTTAATACGCCACATACAATATGACATTTGAGATTCAAATAAGTCTCATGGACGCAAATCTGCTATCATGTTAAAGCCACGTAAACATTGATGTTCCAACTCCATGGGGTCATTCTATTTCCATTTGCCCAAGTTCATTTCATTCCATTATCCAGCACTAATTATTAAATGTTTAAACCAGCTACATGCAAACAAAAATCACAACTCATAGCATCCATATACACCTATGCACAAGTACATGTTATCCAACATATTAACACACACATGTCTCAAAAATCCACGTCTTATCATGCTTAGATGAATGTACATATCCTGTTCTAAAGCTCGTATTTTATTAAAAGCAGGAAAAATGGTCAGAAAGATTGTGTATCTGTGAATGTGAATAGGAAAGATTGATTTAACTGATTTGGAGGATAAAGATGACTAATAATTAACTATGACTAACCACTCAACACAATTAATTCATCAGTCAATTAGCTTGATTGATCGCTTAATTAACTTGTTTGAAAGCTATTATGTTAAGCCAATTAGCTAATACGCCACATACAATATGACATTTGAGATTCAAATAAGTTTCATGGACGCAAATCTGCTATCATGTTAAAGCCACGTAAACATTGATTTTCTAACTCCATGGGGTCATTCTATTTCCATTTGCTCAAGTTCATTTCATTCCATTATCTAGCACTAATTATTAAATGTTTAAACTAGCTACATGCAAACATAAATCACAACTCATAGCATCCATATACACCTATGCACAAGTACATGTTATGCAACATATCAACACACATGGTTTTCTAGTGCTAGTTTGTTAATTTCCTTTGATCAACAGTTCAAATGTACACAAGGATAATTGTAATTATTTCTTTGTTTTAATTATTATGTACTTAAAGACTAATTAGCAGCTGCCTAATTATTTAACTATCCTTGTACACATTTGACCCATCAATCATAGTCAATTAATAAATCTGATTCCACCTGTTTACTAATAGTATTGGCATGCAATTTTCTTGACAAGTCTTCAAAAAGTGCATTACTCACACACCAATAAGGATTCTCATTTGTAACCTCCGTATCCAAATCATCTTCATTAAATAGGATGTTGTAACATACATTAATTGGATGTATCTCATCATCTTTCTTATCAAGATGCCAACAACCTTGATTTGTATTTGTCCTTGAGTGTATCTGGATGCCATGAATTATGAATTCTACTTGCATGTGGCTTGATTGCACAAGTAATAGTAAGTGCTACATAATGGTAGAAATCACAACTCATAGCATCCATATACACCTATGCACAAATACATGTTATCCAACACATTAACACGCACATGGTTTTCTAGTGCTAGTTTGTTAATTTCCTTTGATTAATAGTTCAAATGTACACAAGGATAATTGTAATTATTTATTTCTTTTAATTGCTATGTACTTAAAGACTAATTAGCAGTTGCCTAATTATTTAGATATGAGACAATATGAGGCTAAATGAGAAATATGAACTTTCCTAAATCAACATGAATGAAATGTGAGATAGAGCTATTGGGTAATATGCTACATATACTGTGACATTTAAGCTTCAAAGAAGTCTCATGGCTGCAAGTCTGCTATCATGTAAAAGCCACATAAATATTCATTTTGCAATTGGATGGGGTCATTCTATTTCCATTTACCTAAGTTAATTTCATTTGGCTGTCTAGCACTATCAATTGTTTAATCAAACTTCATTCAAGCAGAAATCACAATGCATGCTATCCTTATAGAATTATGCACAAAAACATACTGTCTACCATATTAACATGGACATAGTTTTCTATTTCTACTTTGTTAATTGGCTTTGAGTTATAGGTGTAATGTGCACAAGGACAATTATGATTATTTCTTCCTTTTAAATATTATGTATTTAAACACTAATTAACTGTTACCTAATTAATTAGATATGAGATGATAGAAGAGTAAATGAGAACTAGATACTAGATAAAAATGACAAAGTTAACATGTGAAGATCAAGGTGCACAGACTAAATACTCATTGCATTCCAGGGGACCACATTTCACTGAGAAATTTTGTCAAACAGTTCACTTGCCCTGTCTATGCCTCCATATTTTGCATGTGTGCCTAGGAGAAAAATAACCACGACATCTGATAACAGTAAAATTCCTCTATCCTTGATGCTTTGCTGACAGCCAAAAAGCTCAAAGCAATTGCATAGTTTGGGTCCGCTTCTCTAAATTGGATTTGCTAAACAGTTTCCAAAGCATTTTGAACACATTGTCCTTACATTCCTCCGAAGCTCTTCCTATGGGACGAGTTCAAAGCACATTGGCTCCAAAGCTTTCACTATGGGAGAGCTCTGTAGAATGGAAAAAATGGTTTCTACATAATGCCTATGAAACCACATTCCATAACAAGTTCTACTTGTTGTTCAATGCCAAACTAGCTGCCAATGAACAACAAAAGCTTCAAAACTCTCAGTTAACATGTAAAGGGCTGAAAAATATTGATCTACCATCTGAATGGGGTCATTTTACTTCAATTATCTAGCACTTATTCTTAATTGTTTAATGAAATCACATGCAACCATAATTTAGAACAGCTAGCATCCATACACACCTATGCATAGATACATGCTCTCTAACATATTGATATGCATATGGTTTTCTACTAGCACAATCCTTGAACATTCTTTAGGTGCAAGTGCTAGTTTATTCATTGACATTGATTGTTCGATAAAATGTATACATAGACACATAGCTGCACACATGCTTCAATGCACAGATGCATACATACATGCATGGATGTACGCATATATACACATATACATACATACATGATTACACGCATACATATATATATGCATTCATGCATCCATGGATGCATATATCCATGTATTAATAGATCCCTTAAAATATGCATATATTCAAATGACCCCATAGAGTTGGGGAATGAATATTTATGTGGCCTTTACATGATAGCAATAAATCCTATAAATATGCATATATGCATGAAGACACAGCCATCAATGAATCTATGCATTTTTATTTTCATGAGCATTTTAAAACAAACACGATTCAAAAAGCGACTCCCATGGGTTGCGAAAATAGATAAATGCCAATTTACCGATATAAAAAATAACTTACAAAATTGAGATCATATATATAAAAAGCAATATGTTAACACGCTGAAGTATGACTGGCTGGCGCCATCCACAAAAAAACATTTAAAGAAAATGCAATAGTAATCTGTTATATACACACATACATACATGGTAACATAGATACATGCATACATATATACATAATTACATGCACACATAAATACATGCATACCTGTATGCATGGATGCATAGAAAGACTATGTTTCATGGGATTGTTAAAGAGTTCACTTGCTTTCTATATGCTTCCATATTTTGCATGTGTGCCTATGAGGACAATAACCACGATATTTGGCAATATTCCTCTATCCTTTATGACAACACATTGGTTCCAAAGCTCTCTTTATAGGACAGTTGTGCATTGCCTCCGAGACTCGGATGAATCCTTGGTATTTCAAGGAAAGATTCAAATGGATAACACTTAAAATGATCTAAACTATGATTTTATAATCAAAGTATCCAAATGCATTGTAGCAATGCGAAACCCAACTTCCATTTAAGATGTACAATGAAAGTAAACAGAAGGAAAAATGCATTTGCTTCAAAGTTTGTAAACCAATTTCAACACATTGTCTAGCCATTGTCCAGAATATGGTTTTTTATCAGCATACTCCTTGAACCTTCTTTAGGTCTAACTGCTACTTTGTTAATTGACTTTGATTGAAAGGTGAAAATGTGAAATGTGGCCAATGATAATTATACTTATTTCTCTCTTTTAATTGTTATATATTCAAAGACTAATTAGCAATCCAAACAGCATCCCCTTTAGTCAGATGCCATTCAATGCATTGATTTTGCATCAATGAATTGTGTACCTTCAGCCACTAGTTTTAATCAAAGTATGCATATGGATTCAGAATCAAACTCTAAAAATAAAAAAAGACTATGTTTAAATTATAAAGTGGAGTCAGCCACCAAAGAAATTGATTGGATAGTAATTGCATTTCTAATGTCATGTTATTGCAACAAAGATCTACTTGTGAACCCCAATTGCTTAATTTTTATGAACCATATAGCATATGCCACTCACAATACCCATTTATAAAGATTGTCCTTGTAACAAAAAGCAATGATATGGCTACAAGTACAATCTATATGGTGAGAATCTTGAATTAACCTTTTTCTTTGT
The DNA here is from genome assembly GCA_007258455.2 of Sequoia sempervirens. Lineage (NCBI taxonomy): Eukaryota > Viridiplantae > Streptophyta > Pinopsida > Cupressales > Cupressaceae > Sequoia > Sequoia sempervirens. The sequence goes on from VDFB02321866.1 coordinate 19,239, forward strand.
CTACTCTATGCAATTGTAAACAAAGGAGAAGGTTCATTCTAGAAACTCACCCTGTACTCTTTTCTTGAAGAATTTGCTACAGTTGGACCGCTACACCACCTCTCTTCTTCCAATCAAAAGCATCACACCATGTAATAAGCTTTGATTAGAAAACGAAGACCATTTGTTTGTTTTTCTAAAAGAATAGCAATAAAGCTCAAGGAAATGACCAAAATGCAAAGAACTCCCAAAATTACAATTGCAATATATAATACTACTACTGCGATGGATACTAATAGCCAAAACCAATAAAACAGCAAGCATTTTTTAGATTCAAGAGACACAAGTATAAATGTAAATTAGATTAACTACACAAACTAGTTGCCATAGGTTCTTGTACCACAAATCTTCTAGCAACATGAATTTAACTGCTCTTTTGCACGAAGCCTAAAATTATTTCATGAAGCAATATTACTTGACTGCTCTATGGAAACATTGCAATTTGAATTCTAAAACATATTTGACATAGTTTTTTATAAACCCAAGATACAATTTTCTAACTTCCTAAGCATTCCATCTAAGTTTTCCAATTACAAAATCTCAAATTGTTGTTTGCTTGGTATGTTTGTTCCTTGAATTTGATCACTAGGTAAAATGTGCACAAGGATAATTGTAATTTTTTCTTTCTCTTAATTACTATGTATTTAAAGACTAATTAACAGCTATCTAATTAATTAGTTATCTAATGATACAAGGATAAATGACAAATATGGAATTGACTACTTTGACATGAGTGAAATGTCACATGGACCTATTAGCTGACACGCTACATATACTGTGACTTTTGAGTGCTTAATCCATCTACATGCAAGTACAAATCACAACCCATAATTAAAATGTCCACAAGTATATTTATAATTATTTCTTTCTTTTTATTATTATGTATTTAAAGACTAATTAACAACCACCTAATTAATTAGATATCAGATGAAAGAAGAGTAAATGAGAGCTACCAACTCGATTAAAATGCCAAAGTTAACATGTGAATATCAAGGTGTCTAGATTTAATACTCATTGCATTCCTCGGAACCACATTTTCCTGACGAGTTTTGTAAAATAGTTCACTTGCCCTATAAATGCTTTCGTATTTTACATGTCTGCCTATGAGAACAATAACCACGACATCTGACATAATTTAAATGCTTACTGGCACAAAATAGGTTTCTACTGCATTCTTTTGTCTATGTCTGTGCAAATCAAAATTTATATTCTGCTATGGTAAATTCTCTAGTGCATTAGGTACTTTAAAGCGCAATTTTTTGGATGTTGCTCTTGTTCCAGGTTTGATTCTTTTTGGGGGTTATAACTACCTACTGTTGTATTAGTTTCCCATTTTTTGTTCTAGAAATGAATGAAAATTTTCTTTGATGAGTTTTGTCAAATAGTTCACCTATTTTTGGTATGCTCCCATTGTTTGCATTTATGCCTACGAGGACAATAACCATGACTTTTAACAAAATCCCTCTATTCTTTATGCTTTGATGACAACGGAAAAGCTCAAAGCAACACACTGTCGACTCATTTTTTGAAAGCTCTCATTATCTCATACGTTGACATAATTTTGGTTCCAAAGCTCTCTTTATGGGACGGCTTTGTAGTAATCAAAAATATACAAACTAGGGCTCACATGCATGAAGTAAAATGGACAAGAGGGTTTCTACATAATTCCTATCAAACGCAAATGAAACCTTCTCATTTTAACAAGAAATTCAAATAAATAATACTAAAATTAGTTTCAAAAATGAATTTATAATCAAAGTATAAGAATGCCTTAAAGCACTATAGAAGAAAACTCTATAACCACGACTTTTAACAAAATCCCTCTATCCTTTATGCTTTGATGACAATGGAAAAGCTCAAAGCAACACACTGTCGACTCATTGTTCGAAAGCTCTCATTATCGCATATGTTGACATAATTTTGGTTTGAAAGCTCTCTTTATGGGACCGCTTTGCAGTAATAAAAAATATACAAACTAGGGCTCACATGCATGAAGTAAAATGGAAAAGAGGGTTTCTACATAATTCCTATCAAACACAAATGAAACCTTCGCATTTCAAAAATACGAATTTATAATCAAAGTATAAGAATGCCTTAATGCATTTCTCGTATCAAATAGAAGAAAACAACAAAAAGTTACCTCTTCTAACCTCAAGCAATTCATTTCTCACTGTCCAGTGCGCAACTTTGCAACTACAAAATCCCCTGCTCAGCCACATAATAGAGCACTATCAAATACAACTTTTTTATGCACTTTAATGTAATGAAACTTTGAAAATTAACAAATTATCACCACCTCGGGTAACTTCGTTTTGGGTATACGGACTGCAGCTATAACATCTCATGCTTAGTGGCTACAAACTCTTCCCCTCCCGAGGAACAGCAGCTTATAAGAACACAAAAACAACTTCTGCATAAGTAATAGAGATGCATAACAACTAGCTTAACTCTATATTAAATGACCAAAATACCCTGGCCACACGTGGCCTCCAAGCCATTCCAGCGCCTTCACCTCGAGCCATATGCCATTTATTGCATTTAATTTGTATTCATGAATTACGTACGTCTACCTGCCAGTTCTATAAACTATGCCTTTGCTTAAATTTATTTAATCATTTTATCGCTCGCATTTCGATATTTTAATGCATTTTAATGCATTCATGGATTCACGTTACCTCTAGCCCAGCCGGTTTTAAGCTATGCCTTTGCTTAATTTATTTATTCAATTTATCGTTAGCATTTTCACGAATTTTAAAGCGAAAATGATTTATAAAGCTACTCAGACGAATAGCAAAATAGATAAATGCTAATTTTCCAATATAAAAAATAGCTCTCCAAATTCAAACTATACAAAAAAATAAGTAATATGTTAAATGGCGAAATGTGATTGGCCGATGCTGCCGGTTAAAAGCATTCTGGGCGAATGCATAAGTATTCCTGCCTTGGCAGCAGGAACTGATAATAAAACTCCATATAACTGCACTCATTCTTGGTAGATAGATTACGTGTAAGGGTAGTTTAACTCAACATAATAATTATATATTACTACACTCCCTTTTTGAAAAATATATAACAGGGGTGTTTAAATAATATAAATTTATTTATTTAAAAAATAATAGTAATTATTATTTTTTAATAATATAAATTTATAAAATAACTTAATTTTAATTTATTTATTTAAATAAAAAATAATAGAAAAATATATAACAAGGGTGTTTAAATAATATAAATTTATTTATTTAAAAAATAATAGTAATTATGATGTTTTAAGTAAATGAAAAATATATAAAATAACTTTATTTTTATTTATTTATTTTTACTTTATAAAATAAAATAGTTATAAATATAATTAATTTATTTTAAAAATAATAGAAAATAATATAACAAGGGTGTTTAAATAATATAAATTTATTTATTTAAAAAATAATAGTAATTATTTTTTTTGAAGTAAATGAAAAATATATTAAATAACTTGATTTTTATTTATTTATTTATTTATTTTTACTTTATAAAATAAAATAGTTATAAATACAATTAATTTATTTAAAAAATAATAGTAATTATAACATTTTTTTTAAGTAAATGAAAAATATATAAAATAACTTAAGTTTTTTTATTTATTTACTTATTTTTACTTTATAAAATAAAATAATTATAAATATCATTAATTTATTTTAAAAATAATAGTAATTATAACATCTTTTAAGTAAATGAAAAATATATTAAATAACTTAATAAAAAAATTAATAATTGTTAGATAGTTTTAATTTTTTTAAACATTTAATGGTGTTTCAATTTTTATATATGATCATGACATATAAAATAATTCTTAAGTAAATAAAAATAATTTTATTTTTTTAAAATATTTAATTAATGTTCAAATTTTTAAAATATTGAAGGTAAAATAACTCTTAACTAAATAAAAAATTAAATAATTTTTAAATAGTTTTATTTTTAAAAATATTTAATTTGTTTCAATTTTTTAAAATATTGAAGGTAATTTCTTGTGAAGATTTTTTCTTTTGTTTAGATGTATTTAAGGTTATTTTAAGTGGATTGGAGGTGAATTTTACCCTCATCATACTCCTCTTTCTATAAATCATTGCTTACATATCTAGTTGAGTTAGATGATGCTAATTATAAAACACTATCATAATTGGATATACCACTAAGTTAAATGCAAGTTTGGATGACCTCCCTTGGGTTAAGATATTGAAATTTTGGGTTGTGGTTCAAAATAATATTTTAATAATGGACAATATCATGCAAAAAAGATTCTATTAGTGTGCACTTAATAAAAAAAGATGCAAAATAAAAATGTCATCTTCTATTGGACTGTCCCTTTTCTTATCAAGACTTGAGGATAATCTTATCCAAATTTAAAATATATTGGATTCATCCAACCTCTATATTAGATAGTCCTTCAATGGCACCCTCCTTTTATTGAAAATGGTAACTCTCACATTCTCACTTTTCTTGGGAAGTTTGGTAGCCACTTGTGTTGTCTCTTCTCTCCTTTTTCATGAATTAACTCTTGAGACCCCTTTAACTATATATATATATATATATAATTTACTTAAGAACTGTTTTATTTACGTCAGAATTATTTAAGAATATTTTATTAATTTAAGAGTTGTTTTATTATTTATATAAAATTATTATCCTACTTTTAAAATAATATAAATATACGAAAGTAAATTTGTCGATACAATAATATTTGTACTTCATTTAATATTTGACTTTATTTTTATTTACCTAAGATTTATTTTTTTACTTTATGACTAATTCAAGATTTTATTTTTTTTATTTTTTTAGTCAAGAGTTTTTTCTATTTATAGTGATTTTTTAAATTTAAAATAACTCTTATAAAGAACTCTCAAAAAATAAAAATAACAACAATCAATATTTGCTAATATTTTTAATTGATTAGTATTAATTATAATTTTTATCATATTACAACAAAACTAATTTCAATAACATGATTGTGAAAAAATAATTCTTTAAAAAACATTCAATAGAAAAATATTTCTATTGTCCACGTTAATAAACATGAATACTAGGCAAATCTATGATATTCAAATTTAAGATCATTTTCTTTCTCTTTTTTTTTTCAACTATTAAATTAAAAATATTGAACAATATGATTCTCCTCATTAGATTATAATCATACTTGCACCTCTAGATTTTAAATAAAAATAATGAATGGATGTAAGAAACAAAATGCCATGTCGTGATCATATATAAAAATTGAAACACAATTAAGTATTTAAAAAATTTAAAACTATGTAAAAATTATTTAATTTTTTATTTACTTAAGAATTATTTTATGTCATAACCATATATAAAAATTGAAACACAATTAAATGTTTAAAAAAATTAAAACTATCTAAGAATTATTAAGTTTTTTATTGAGTTATTTTATATATTTTTTCATTTATTTAAAAGATTTAATAATTACTATTCTTTTTTAAATATATAAATTGTGTTTATAACTATTTTATTTTATAAAGTAAAAATAATTCCCTTGTAAAACAATAATATTGTTATAATTAAATATTATATAAAACTTGTTTCAACAACCTTCATTATATATTTATTATTAAACTATTTTTATATTAATTATTTAAAATTTAATATAATTTAAACACCCTTGTTATATGCTTTTCAAAATGGGATGGTAGTAATACATAATTATTATTTTTAATTAAATTACCCTTGCAACTAATCTATCTCCTAAGAACAAGCACAGTTAGATGGAGTTTTGTTGTTAAAATACCGTGCTTTGGTTTTTCTATAGGAGGTGTATTTATAGGAATTTATTTGACTATATTTAATCCTTACCGAATGTGGGAGTAAAACGAATTGCTACGAAACTGAAAACTACGAACATAAAAATGAAGGAACGAGAATATTTACGAGAACAGGATCCATTGAAAAACAGGAATGTGAAAATGACAGGGAACAAAAATGTCAGATTAAATGGGGTCCACGAGCCCGGCCACCTAAGCACAGTCAGTGCTTAGAGTGTGCTAGTTAAGCTTTCCTGAAATGTGATTATCGGATATCCAAAATGTGGAATCATAAACAAGGTGGCTAAACTATTTGACATAATGCTTCAAAACACATTTTTCTAATGGAACTCCTGATTGCAGAATCTCAACACAACGGGTCTGTTGAAAAGGATTTAGAAACTTCCAACCAAATGCAATTGGTAGGTGTACAATCAAACTCTACAACCATTTCCAACATCCTCCTAGCCTATGACAAATGGGAGCTTTGGAACAGGGTATGGACATCCATAGAGGAATTTTGTTATACGTAGTTGTAACTGCTATGGTAGACATGTATACAAAATGTAATTATATATTCTAAAAGTAATTTTCATTTTCATATCACAATTACAATCTATCATTCAAATTAGTGAAGATATTTAAGATCAAAGGAGTTGAGGAAGGTTTAGATGACCTATATTTTTAGGTTGAAACTAGTGACATAATGTGTTTTTGGATATACATTATATATGTGATATGTGATGTTATTAAATTGTGATGATCTGTGTCCAGCTAGAGTTCTCAATGTGATTGTTGTGTGAATATGTCATTCTATGTTTGTGAATTCATGAGTATTATGGTTTCATGTCTTCGTTGGGATCCTTGTCTATGAGTTCGATTTATTGTAGCAAAATATACATGTGATATAGTGAGAAGAAAGACTCCATGGATTAAATTGTTCATCATCCTTTAGGTCTCAATGGAGTTGTATAGTTATCATTTTACAGAGAGGATAGCTCCATGGTCATTCATGCATTAAGTAACATAATGGTTATTTTGGTGAATCAAATTTCCAAATGATGGTCATCCTAGTAGAGATGGGGTATTTTCTACCTCAATGACAAGTTGAATAACATGTAGCCATAATGAAGTGTTACCTTGATTATCAAGGTTTCCTTAGGATGGTTGCTATCTTAGTTTAAAGTTGGATGGAGTTGCTTTGGTATAACAAGATGCTACATTGTGATCAAGGTATTTTCTTGTTGGAATGTGCTAGGGCCCATTGAAGTGGCTATAGCCCCCCAAATTATGTTGAATGCAATTGTGACTCAAATGTTTAGAGACGTGTGTGTCTATATGTATGCATGCTTGTGCATGTGCCAATTGGTCAATCTAGTGATATTGAGTTCTAGATTGGCTAAGTGATGGATTCCATAATTTTTCTAGATTAGCTATACATGGTGGATTTCATGGTTTTCTTGGATTGGTTCTAGAGATTAGCTACAAAATTTCTTAGATGGTAGAAGCCTTGCACCAATCAAATGGGTTGAAAACCTTTGAATGGCCATGAACCTCAACAACACCCATATGAAGTTGAATACCTCATTGTAATGGTGGATAGGAGGAAAAGTAAGCATGATACTTGGGTTGGCCTCCAAGAAAAGTACTTTGTACTTTAATATTAAATTGGTAACACATGTTCCTGGGTAAGTGCATGGATCTGTGACACAATTTTGGCTCTTAAGATGCCACTTTTTTTTTTTAAATCAACAAAATCTTATTTGCACAGGAAAATGAAGATAGTTACGCTCAAAATTTCAAGATGCAGCAAGAACAAGAGTTGAAGTGCTCCAAGTCTAGTTTCTAAGCTACTAATTATTTTTGAAATTAATGAAGATTAAGGGTCTCAAAAAGGGGGGGGACAAAATAGGTCCTGTTTTTATTAAAAAAAAATAGCATAGCGCCTAAGGGCTCCCCACTTTTTGATTAACTTTTTTTTAAGAAGTTCAAAAATCTGAATGTTGAGAAATTAGCTAGCACCATGTAGTTTATCCTCGTTCTTTTGAATAATATTTTTAATGAATATATAATATTTTATGAATTTTGAAAGTGGACGCATGCCGAAAAGCTAAAATTTGAGCATGCTCCCCCCTAAATTTTTTGAAAACTAATTGAATTTTTATTTTTTTTCATCATGTGTAGAATGGAGTCTAGTTTTAAAAAGTGTGATTTGTTTCGTGTTTCGATGAACGAGTAAAAATTTATCCTAAAACTAGCACATGTTGGTTTTTGACCAAAAATGGAGGCATTTACAATAGAAGCTATGGATCAAAACCTTAACTGAATCAAAATGAAAAAAGATTTATATATTTAGATAGCTAAGAGAGAGGTTAATACCACTTTGATAATGCTGAGAGTGTGTGGTTTATGATCGTAGATGGATAGTTGAGGTTTTACCTTTCATACACTCTTTGCCTCATTATCCTAATTGGATAACTCTCTATCCCTCTAAAGTCTCTCTCTCTCAAGTCTCACTCCCTCCCACACTACCTAGACTCCTCTCTCTCACTCCAATCCCCTCTCTAAGGTCTCGTTCCCTCCCACCCTACCTAGATAAATCTATCTGACTCCAACCTCATTTCCCACTCCCTCTCCCTCTCCCCCTTTGGTATTTTTGTCTCTCACTCCATCTCCCTCACTTAGGTCATTATCTTTCTCTCTCT